>SJYX01006495.1:201316-253374 GCA_006410675.1 Oreotragus oreotragus
TGAAGAGTTGACTCACTGGAAAAGACTCTGATGCTGGGAGGGATTGGGGGCAGGAGGAGAAGGGGGCAACAGAGGATGAGATGGCTGGATGGCATCACGGACTCAATGGACGTGAGTCTGAGTGAACTCCGAGAGATGGTGATGAACAGGGAGGCCTGGTGTGCTGCGATACATGGGGTTGCAAAGAGTCAGACACGACTGAGCAACTGAACTGAACTGATCAACTATCTGGGTATTTAGAAAAAAGGCAATTGATTGTTTTTGTAGGTATTGTGGTGTAGATATTTGGTATGCCATAAACATAGTCGTTGTATTTTTCTGTACTGAGTTAATTCAACTTGTGACTAGTGCTGCTAAGTCCACTGTCTTGGTAATGTTTAAAAACAAAACACAAACAAACAGCACTCCCTGACCTTGGGCTGTGCTGCCTGTAAGATGTTTATTGGCAAGTAACCAGAGAGCAGCTGACCTTCACATGGCGCTAAGACTCTGCCTTATGCATTCTGCCCTGTAATCCTCACAACAATACAATGAGGCAGGTACTATTATTATCCCTGAGAGACTAAGTAGCTTTCCCAGGGTCATACTACCAAGGAAAATGGTGGAGCCAAGTTTCTAAACCAGATAGCTTGGACTGGAGACTAACCTCTTAAACTACTTCAGCTCCTCCTGCACAAAAGAACACATATCAGGGGGGGAAAAAGTTCTGGAAAACAACTCAAGGCACTAGAGTAAGAATACGGTACACTCAGATTGGCACCAGAAGGCTTCAGAAAGAAGACTGAGCAAAGCATCAGGGCAGAGTGGGACTTAACTGGCACAGCTGAGAACAGAGGCATCATGACGGGAATCGGCAGGGCTTGCTCTGTGAGGTAAAACAGCACCCGGCCAATAGCAGGAGACTACGCTATGTAATTTTTAACTAAAATTCTACCTATGTCTACGCCTTCATTTCTCTTTCTGGTTTTCCTTAAGAAGAAAACAAAATGCAAATAACTACCATAGGACCATACAGCACTCAAACGGGCATAAAACAGAAACATCAGTGTATATAGGTAAACAGTACAGTTTTGATTGACTGAAGTCATTTCTTACTGGTGTCCCACAACTGGCCTCCTCATTTTATAGCTTCAAAAATCTCCTTTACCTGAATTTAAATCAAGCTGTTTAAATTGTGTTAATGGTTATCCCTTACTTTAATTGAATGAGATTTCCCACCATCCCCTTTCCCCATCCTTACTTGAATTCTGGCACGCTGTAACAAATATTTGGCAAAGATATCACAGCACAGGAAGTCCAAACCTATTAATGGATTGTGTTGTAGAGTATCACTGTAAATTAGCTATTTGGAACCTGGGATTAATTTTCCCATGGAAATAGTAGTTAAGTTCCTAGTGGGTCTACAAAGCTTGCTTAACCAGGAATGTAGCAGAACAGTCACCTTTGTGTTGATCTCTGCCTATTATTCTGAGGACTCCATGGATTTCTCTTCTTATTGCTGCTGCTAAGTCACTTCAGTCGTGTCCGACTCTGTGTGACCCCATACACGGCAGCCCACCAGGCTCCCCTGTCCCTGGGGTTCTCCAGGCAAGAACACTGGAGTGGGCTGCCATTTCCTTCTCCAGTGTATGAAAGTGAAAAGTGAAAGTGAAGTCGCTCAGTCGTGTCCGACTCTTAGCGACCCCATGGACTGCAGCCCACCAGGCTCCTCCGTCCATGGGATTTTCCAGGCAAGAGTACTGGAGTGGGGTGCCATTGCCTTCTCCATCTCTTCTTATTACAATGTTTTAACTAACAATCACCTTTGGGACACAGTTTTCTCATTAAAAGTTTTAGAAAAAGTTGACTATCACTTACAATTTTGCTCAAATCCAACCTTTGATACTACTTTGGGGGGTGTTTGTTTCCACTAAGTGAAAAGTATTAGTCGCTCAGTCGGGTCCCACTCTTTGCAACCCCATGGACTGCAGCCCTCCAGGCTTAGGCACAGCCTCCTCTGTCCATGGAGTTCTCCAGGCAAGAATACTGGAGTGGGAAGCCATTCCCTTCTCCAGGGGATCTTCCTGACCCACAGATAGAACCTGGGTCCTCTGCACTGCAGGCAGATTCTTTACTGTCTGAGCCACAAGGGAAGCCTCTTCTTTCTACTAACCATTACTTAAAACACAGCTTCAGTTGAAAAGGTGTTTTCCTCAGTCTAAGAAGGGAATATCAGACCACCTGACCTGCCTCCTGAGAAATCTGTATGCAGGTCAAGAAGCAACAGTTAGAACTGGACATGGAACAACAGACTGGTTCCAAACCGGCAAATGAGTACCTCAAGGCTGTATACTGTCACCCTGCTTATTTAACTTATATGCAGAGTACGTCATGAGAAATGCTGGGCTGGATGAAGCATGGGCTGGAATCAAAATATACAGATGACACCATTTTTATGTAAGAAAGTGAAGAAGAACTAAAGCGCCTCTTGATGAAAGTCAAAGAGGAGAGTTAAAAAGTTGGCTTAAAACTTAGCATTCAGAAAATGAAGATCATGGCATCCAGTCCCATCACTTTATGGCAAATAGATGGGGAAACAATGGAAACAGTGAGAGACTTTATTTTGGGGGGCTCAAAAATCACTGCAGATGATGACTGCAGTCATGAAATTAAAAGATGCTTGCTCCTTGGAAGAAAAGTTATGACCAACCTAGACAGCATATTCAAAAGCAGAGATATTACTTTGCCAACAAGGTCTGTCTAGTCAAAGGTATTGTTTTTCCAGTAGTCATGTGTGGATGTGAGAGTTGGACCATAAAGAAAGCTGAGTGGCGAAGAACTGATGCTTTTGAACTATGGTGTTGGAGAAGGCTCTTGACTTCCTTGGTCTGCAAGGAGATCCAACCAGTCCATCCTAAAGAAAATCAGTCCTGAATATTCATTGGAAGGACTGATGCTGAAGCTCCAATACTTTGGCCACCTGATGTGAAGAACTGACTCATTGGAAAAAGACCTTGATGCTGGGAAAGATTGAAGATGGGAGAAAGGGACGACAGAGGATAAGATGGTTGGATGGCATCGCCGACTCAATGGACATGAGTTTGAGCAAGCTCCAGGAGTTGGTGAGGGACAGGCAAGCCTGACATGCTGCAGTCCATGGGGTCACAAAGAGTCAGACACGACTGAACGACTGAAATTCAGGGTCAAAAGAAATGGCCAGAGACTGCCAAGGCTGAAGTGATGTCACATTCTTTGCCTGCAGTGTGACAAGAAGGCAGTGATATGGCATCGGGGACATGTCCTGTCCCTGCTGCTGCAGGTGACTATCTGCCTTCTGGAGAGTATCTTCTATCCTTTATGGGGATTTGAAAAAAAAAAGACATTTCTGGCTTGGTATCAGGTAGTTGTTTCCAGGATTCCATGCCCTTGGGTAGGTGTCAGAACTCGAAGATTACTTGATCGTGTGTGCTTTGACTGTAGTTCAATCTCTAATATAGAAATTTCACATTCGAATAACCTAAAGCTACGATGAGGATATCTCCCAAATACAATGCTTGTCTCAAAAATGTTTTCGTCAGGGCATAAAAACCACAAGAAAACTAAAATCTTTGTTTTAGATAGAAACATTACCAACAAATGTTTCCAAAACAGAGACACTTAAAGTAAAAAAAAAAAAAGTACATTTATGGCCACCAATAATAGTGAGGCAGGAGACAGTGGGCCTCTGGGCTGGACACGTGGTATTTGTCAAGTGGAATAAAATCCAAGATTTTATTCTCACCCAGATACTCCAAGGACAAAGCTAGTGGTAAAAGCTGAGCTCTGCTAAAGCAGAGATAAAGTACTCGCTCCTGAGGTCAAGGAAAGCCTCCCTATCTGCACATGTGCAGAAGGCTTCTGGGAGGTCCACCCATAGTTAAGTGTGGATATATGCATTCTTAGGCCTCTAGAGTGGGATCCAGCTTAGCAAAAACGTTGCACACGTATCTTGGGGAGGACCCACGGATCAGTCAGGTGTGAAGAAAGAAACAAGATAACTGGCCAAGGGTAAACAAAGACCTGGAAGGACTGTCCTACATGAGTGATCTACATCGCCTCGATACTGCGCTGCTCTGCACTCAGAACGCCCGCGCTCCTCTCCCGGTGTGCATCTCTGCCTAGTTTCTGGCTTACCGCACTCCTCCTCTCTAGAGAGGATGCCCACACCCTTTCTCTCCGGTGTACATCTCTGCCCTGCTTCTGAGTTGGATAAACTGTTTTCCTGTGAGATCTCCCACACATTGTGCGGTGTCTCTAATTATAAACTTTGTACCTGCTTTTACAGTCTTTGCCTCCTTGAAACATTCTTGCTTTCAAAGAGGGGCAAGAGCCAGGGCCCTTTTGCTTCTAGCTCCAGTGACCCAGTGGCTAGGACTCTCGGTTTTCATCCAGGTGACCCTGATTTAATTCCTGGTCAGGGAGCTAAGATCTCTCCTCGGGACTGCTCACTGCTCTTTCTCTGACATCAACAGTAAGACTTTTTAGAACTTTTAGGCTCTGAACACACTCCATTTCTTTTTACCTCCATGCAAGTCTTCACACTAGGGACCTCTTGATATGACTGCAGAGTTTGCCTTTAAAAACACAACAACCCAAAACCTGTGGGACACTATAAAAGCAGTGCTAAGAGGAAAGTTCATAGCAATACAGGCATACCTCAGGAAACAAGAAAAAAGTCAAATAAATAACCTAACTCTACACCTAAAGCAACTAGAAAAGGAAGAAATGGAGAACCCCAGAGTTAGTAGAAGGAAAGAAATCTTAAAAATTAGGGCAGAAATAAATGCAAAAGAAACAAAAGAGACCATAGCAAAAATCAACAAAGCCAAAAGCTGGTTTTTTGAAAAGATAAATAAAATTGACAAACCATTAGCCAGACTCATCAAGAAACAAAGGGAGAAAAATCAAATCAATAAAATCAGAAATGAAAATGGAGAGATCACAACAGACAACACAGAAATACAAAGAATCATAAGAGACTACTATCAGCAATTATATGCCAATAAATTGGACAACGTGGAAGAAATGGACAAATTCTTAGAAAAATACAACTTTCCAAAACTGAACCAGGAAGAAATAGAAAATCTTAACAGACCCATCACAAGCACGGAAATTGAAACTGTAATCAGAAATCTTCCAGCAAACAAAAGCCCAGGTCCAGACGGCTTCACAGCTGAATTCTACCAAAAATTTCGAGAAGAGCTAACACCTATCCTACTCAAACTCTTCCAGAAAATTGCAGAGGAAGGTAAACTTCCAAACTCATTCTATGAGGCCACCATCACCCTAATACCAAAACCTGACAAAGATGCCACAAAAAAAGAAAACTACAGGCCAATATCACTGATGAACATAGATGCAAAAATCCTCAACAAAATTCTAGCAATCAGAATCCAACAACACATTAAAAAGATCATACACCATGACCAAGTAGGCTTTATCCCAGGAATGCAAGGATTCTTCAATATTCGCAAATCAATCAATGTAATTCACCACATTAACAAATTGAAAAATAAATGCCATATGATTATCTCAATAGATGCAGAGAAGGCCTTTGATAAAATTCAACATCCATTTATGATAAAAACTCTCCAGAAAGCAGGAATAGAAGGAACATACCTCAACATAATAAAAGCTATATATGACAAACCCACAGCAAACATTATCCTCAATGGTGAAAAATTGAAAGCATTTCCCCTAAAGTCAGGAACAAGACAAGGATGTCCACTTTCACCGCTACTATTCAACATAGTTCTGGAAGTTTTGGCCACAGCAATCAGAGCAGAAAAAGAAATAAAAGGAATCCAAATTGGAAAAGAAGAAGTAAAACTCTCACTGTTTGCAGATGACATGATCCTCTACATAGAAAACCCTAAAGACTCCACCAGAAAATTACTAGAGCTAATCAATGAATATAGTAAAGTTGCAGGATATAAAATCAACACACAGAAATCCCTTGCATTCCTATACACTAATAATGAGAAAGTAGAAAACGAAATTAAGGAAACAATTCCATTCACCATTGCAACGAAAAGAATAAAATACTTAGGAATATATCTACCTAAAGAAACTAAAGACTTATATATAGAAAACTATAAAACACTGATGAAAGAAATCAAAGAGGACACTAATAGATGGAGAAATATACCATGTTCATGGATTGGAAGAATCAATATAGTGAAAATGAATATATTACCCAAAGCAATCTACAGATTCAATGCAATCCCTATCAAGCTACCAGCGGTATTTTTCACAGAACTAGAACAAATAATTTCAAGATTTGTATGGAAATACAAAAAACCTCGAATAGCCAAAGCAATTTTGAGAAAGAAGAATGGAACTGGAGGAATCAACTTACCTGACTTCAGGCTCTACTACAAAGCCACAGTCATCAAGACAGTGTGGTACTGGCACAAAGACAGAAATATAGATCAATGGAACAAAATAGAAAGCCCAGAGATAAATCCACACACATATGGACACCTTATCTTTGACAAAGGAGGCAAGAATATACAATGGAGTAAAGACAATCTCTTTAACAAGTGGTGCTGGGAAAACTGGTCAACCACTTGTAAAAGAATGAAACTAGATCACTTTCTAACACCACACACAAAAATAAACTCAAAATGGATTAAAGATCTAAATGTAAGACCAGAAACTATAAAACTCCTAGAGGAGAACATAGGCAAAACACTCTCCGACATAAATCACAGCAGGATCCTCAATGATCCGCCTCCCAGAATACTGGAAATAAAAGCAAATATAAACAAATGGGATCTAATTAAAATTAAAAGCTTCTGCACAACAAAGGAAACTATAAGCAAGGTGAAAAGACAACCCTCTGAATGGGAGAAAATAATAGCAAATGAAGCAACTGACAAACAACTAATCTCAAAAATATACAAGCAACTTATACAGCTCAATTCCAGAAAAATAAACGACCCAATCAAAAAATGGGCCAAAGAACTAAATAGACATTTCTCCAAAGAAGACATACGGATGGCTAACAAACACATGAAAAGATGCTCAACGTCACTCATTATCAGAGAAATGCAAATCAAGACCACAATGAGATACCACTTCACACCAGTCAGAATGGCTGCGATCCAAAAGTCTGCAAGCAATAAATGCTGGAGAGGGTGTGGAGAAAAGGGAACCCTTTTACACTGTTGGTGGGAATGCAAACTAGTACAGCCACTATGGAGAACAGTGTGGAGATTCCTTAAGAAATTGCAAATAGAACTGCCTTATGACCCAGCAATCCCACTGCTGGGCATACACACCGAGGAAACCAGAATAGAAAGAGACACATGTACCCCAATGTTCATTGCAGCACTGTTTATAATAGCCAGGACATGGAAACAACCTAGATGTCCATCAGCGGATGAATGGATAAGAAAGCTGTGGTATATATACACAATGGAGTATTACTCAGCCATTAAAAAGAATACATTTGAATCAGTTCTAATAAGATGGATGAAACTGGAACCAATTATACAGAGTGAAGTAAGCCAGAAAGAAAAACACCAATACAGTATACTAACACATATATATGGAATTTAGAAAGATGGTAATGAGGACCCTGTATGCAAGACAGCAAAAGAGATACAGATGTGTAGAGCAGACTTATGGACTCTGAGGGAGAAGGAGAGGGAGAGGGAGAGGGTGGGATGATTTGGGAGAATAGCATTGAAATTTGTATACTATCATGTAAGAAATGAATTGCCAGTCTATGTTCAATGCAGGATGCAGGACGCTTGGGGCTGGTGTATGGGGATGATCTGGAGGGATGATGTGGGGTGGGAGGTGGGAGGGGGGTTCATGTTTGGGAGTTTGTGTAAAAAAATAAATAAATACAAAAAAAAAAAGAAATGTTAAGAAAAACATTTCTGTGATTAGGGAAGGTTTATAATCACACCCCCACTTCTCCTAAAATCCCCCACTAAATTTGTATAATAATGTCTGATGTCAGTGGTGATTATATCAGCACACATTCGCTAATAAAGGTATGGCTTTACTGCTTAAAGACATCTAATATATTAAAGATGCATAAATCTTTCACTTTAAATCCACACAATCTGTGAATCTAGGTGGTATTTTCTTTTTTGTGGCTGCATCCTGTGGCTTTTGGGATCTTCAATTCCAGACAAGGGATTGAACCCGGGCCCTTTGCAGTGAAAAGTACGGGAGCCCTAACCATTGGACTGCCAGGGAAGTCCCTAGGTAGTATTTTCATAACTTCACTAGTGTTCACAATAAGGTGGTTAATTTTTGAAAAATTAAATTCACTAATACCAAAAGGCAGATCAATTAAGATTTCTAATAATAGTAAAAATATTAAGGCAAGCATTTCTTATTTCAGCTAACGGCTAAACAAGCTATTTGTGAAATTAAGGCACTCCTTTAAAGATCACATAGGTAAACTTTGGCATTCATGGTCACTTCATCCACTGATTAGATACAATTTTACAACCATAGATAACATTTCTAATTACACTAGTGCTCCACATATACTGTCCACTTTTAGGATTAGGAAGGAAATCTCTCTTAAACAGTCTTTCAGCTGACACATACACATATCAATATATATATATGCATTCCTCAAAACAATGGATAGACAAAGGAACTAGACTTCACAAGGGTGAAACAAGCCACTGGCTGCCACTAGTGAATGAAAGGGGGATCTAACTGCTGGCTACTCTATTTTTGGCAAAGAGTAAATGGAAGAAGGGCTTCCCAGGTGGCTCAGTGGTAAAGAATATGCATGTCAATGCAGGAGCCGAGGGTTGGGAAGAGCCCCTAGGGAAGGAAATGGCACCCCAGTCCAGTATTGTCTACAGACAGGGAAGCCTGGAAGGCTACAGTCCATGGCGTACCAAAAGAGTTGGATACAACTTAATGACTAAATTACCAAAAACTGGCAGAAACAGCATTTCCAGATATAGAGTACAGAGCAGTGGTAGGTACCTCAGCAACTATACAGCAAAAGGATTTGGAATCTTTGGAAAGCTCAAGAAGATCTACACTCCTTGAAAGTGAAGGAAATTATCCCAACAGTATTTAAAAGAAGAAAGAAGGGGAAAGGAGTAGGAGGAGGGGAGAAAGGAAAGAAAAATCGTATTTTTGGGGGAGCTGTTAGGGGAATTAAACCAGAGCCCATAGATAAAAGTGTACAGCATACACTGACATCAATGTCAATGTACGGCAAATCCACTACAATGTAAAGTAAGTAGCCTCCAATTAAATAAATTTATTTAAAAAAAAAAAAAGTGTCCAGCAAAGTTACCAAGATATATTAGGTGCTCAGTTCAGTTCAGTCGCTCAATCGTGTCCAACTCTTTGTGACCCCACGGACTGCAGCATGCCAGGCCTCCCTGTCCATCGCCAACTCCCGGAGTTCACTCAAACTCATGTCCATTGAGTCGTGATGCCATCCAACCATCTCATCCTCTGTCATCCCCTTCTCCTCCCACCTTCAATCTTTCTCAGCATCAAGATCTTTTCCAATGACTCAGTTCTTTGCATCAGGTGGCCAAAGTACTGGAGCTTCAGCTTCAGCATCAGTCCTTCCAATGAATATTCAGGACTGATTTCCTTTAGGATGGATTGGTTGGATCTCCTTGCAGTCCAAGGGACTCAAGAGTCTTCTCTGACACCACATTTCAAAACCATCAATTCTTCGCCACTCAGCTTTCTTTATGGTCCAAATCTCACATCCATGACTACTGGAAAACAATACCTTTGACTAGACGGACCTTTGTTGGCAAAGTAATGTCTCTGCTTTTGAATATGCTGTCTTTAATAGGTTGGTCATAACTTTTCTTCCAAGGAGCAAGCATCTTTTAACTTCATGGCTGCAGTCATCATCTGCAGTGATTTTTGAGCCCCCCAAAATAAAGTCTCTGTTTCTACTGCTTCCCCATCTATTTGCTATGAAGTGATGGGACTGGATGCCATGATCTTCATTTTCTGAATGTTGAGCTTTAAGTGAACTTTTTCACTCTCTTCTTTCACTTTCATCAAGAGGCTCTTTAGTTCTTCTTCACTTTCTGCCATAAGGGTGCTGTCATCTGCCTATCTGAGGTAATTGCTATTTCTCCTGGCAATCTTGATTCCAGCTTGTGTTTTTTTGAACTTAAACAATGTTTTATTTAACCTGACATATACAACATATTTCAGTGTGTAATCAATTTTTTAAAAATGATATTGAGGTATTTTATATTTTTTCCATACTAAGTTTCAGAAGTCTGGTTTGTATATTACACTTACATTGACATTGAAGTCGCTCAGTCGTGTACGACTCTTTACGACCCCATCGACTGTAGCCTACCAGGCTCCTCTGTCCATGGAATTTTCCAGGCAAGAGTACTGGAGTGCATTGCGATCCAGCTTGTGTTTCATCCAGCCCAGGATTTCTTATGACATACTCTGCATATAAGTTAAATATGCAGGGTGACAGTATACAGCCTTGAGGTACTCCTTTCCCGACTTGGAACCAGTCTGTTGTTCCATGTCCTGTTCTAACTGTTGCTTCTTGACCTGCATACAGATTTCTCAAGAGGCAGGTGCTCAATGTTAGCCAAATTTGAGTACTAGGAATTTTACCCGGCAAAATAGGGTTATTTAAGGTTAACTATGTCAGTAGTTTTGTTAGCACCTGTAATTTCTAGGAATTAAGAGATATAATACCTGAAATGAGTTCAGCTATCAATAGAAATTAACACTGACCAATCAAATTAACCCATGTTGCAACTGTAGCAGGATTTCTTTTTTGTTTGGGCTGTAATTCCCTCAGACTAGGCTATTTAGCTCAGCTGATGGAAAAACTTAATGGATCACAGCCCTGTACAAGTCAAACTTTACAAAGAGAAAGACACTGAAATGGTACCATATTTGCACCATGTTATGCACATACCCCTATCCTCAGACAGGTATCACTCAAAAAAGCTTGCTGGTCACAAGAGGGACTGCATAAAAGGGTGCAGTCAGCTTACATCAAACACATCTTAATGTCTTGAAAAATTCAAAGTATTTCTATAAAGTCATGTCACACATAAGGAACAAGTTGCTCAAAATCATACTTTTCACCTCCACTAGATTTCATTAAGGGAACAGATTTCCTTGTTATGACCGAAGTGTTTGATTTCTAAACAGTGAAAAAAGAAAAAAATTGTAAATAGAACACAACTTTAAAACTGAGGCTTCTGAGATGTTAAGAATCAGTTAATTTTACTTTAATTACTTCAGATTTTTCTAGCAAATAGTAAAGAAAAAACTCCAGAAAAAAACCAAGACTATTCAGGTACTGTATTCAAACTGAGATAATAGAGATGCAGGTGAGAATGAAAATAATTAATATCTGTTATATGCATTATCTGAACTCACTTTAACATTATGGGAATTTTGACATTTGGAAGCTCAAAAAATAAACATTTTAAGGTGAGTCATCAGTTATTTCTACATGCTTTTTAGTCAATTTTAAATTAAAGGAATTATATATTCTACTGATACAAGGCACTGATATTACAAATTCATTTCCACTATGTCAGGCAATCTGCATCAGAAAAATAACTTTTAGTACAAGATTCATCATTCCCTGTAGAAATACAAAAAGATCTTTTGCTCATTTTCTAGTATTCTTCTCTTTCTTTACAAAACTAGCAAAATATCTCTGAGATTTGTTCTCCTCCAGTAAGATTTCTATGGCATTGTTGCAAGTGAGCAGCATCCTTCTGCCCCTCATCTGTTATCTCAGCTTTGATCCCCCTATCCTGGGTAACTTTGATCCCCTCTATCTACTAACCTTTTGCTTATTGAAAAAAAGCTGATTCATGACATCCATTGTAATATATTAAAAGTAATTCATAGCTTGGCAACACACTGGAAGTTCTGAACATTTTAACTCTAACAAAAGCAGACATACTCATTCTCAATTCTGTGATACAGAAAGTGGTCAGCAACATGTGCAATGCGCCAAAAATCTAAATTTTAAAGGATATAAACAACAACAAAAAATTTAAATGCCTGGATATAATTCTAAGTAAGCAACTTCACTTAAAGAAAATCTAAAGCTGTCTTTATTGCCTATTTGCAGTTTTCCAGTAATCTTTCTTCACAAGCAGACCATAAGAGCGTTAGGATTATTTCTAGAAACATGGTCAGTTATACTTGAGTTGTATTTAACCCCCCAAGTGGATCTCTGTCTTAATTTGCACTGTGAAAAATAAAACAGCTGTATCTTGCCTTTCTGGATAGTCAATAGGTTTTATTTAGATTGCTTTGGGAAAGGAAGACAAAAGACATCCCTTTAAAACTGTCTTCAGCAATCTCAGTTTGGAAGGGAATATATAGCACAAATTTATATATATAAGGAAAGAAATATCTCTATACACAAAAACGTATAAATAAGCAGACAAATAAAGTGGCTAGGAAGTCTCTTGAAGTTCAAATTTATAAACTGACCATCAAACCCAGAACTTAGATCTGTAATGGAAAAAAAAATCATTATTAGGCTGAAAAAAAAGTCAAATACCGCTATCACGAACACGGAAAAAAAAAAAATTAAATAGAAAACAGAAAACAATAATCACCGGAAAACCTGTGTCTTGTAAAGATTTCTTTCCATCAGAAGATGCAGAAACATTTTCCCCCCGGAGTAAACGCAAACGTTTCTGAGGCACCCCCAGTTTCTTCCCCGCTTTCTCCCCCAGGCGCCGGTGGAGACGGCCGGTGTGGACTTTTTTCCAGAGATGAGAAGTAGAAATGTGTACTTTATCGGGAGCGGGTGCACTTTTCCCCCGGCCCCCCTTTGCTCTGCCTCCAAGATGGTAGGAAAGTTGTCGTTTCGGAGGGCAGAGGAGCGGCTCTCTGGTGTTATGTCCTCGCAGTGCCTGTAGTGGTGCTGTAGGAGGCTGCTGCCTCTCCTTGTGCAGCCCCGGCAGCCCTGCCTTCTTGGCTGGAGAGTATATTCAGGGATTTCCCCTTAATAATCACCGACCCTGGGAGCACTTTTTAGTTTCCAAAATAAAAATATGATCCTCACCCCTCTTGCTTGACCGGGAAAGGCTCTCGCCGGAGCCCAGGGGGGAGCAGTAGCAGCGGCAGCCGAGCTTCCTAGTCCATTGCCAGCGCCTCTCACTCTGATCTGTCAGCCCAGCCGAGGGAAAAGGGGGGAAGGAGAAAAAAAAAAAAAAAAAAGCAGCTGAAAGGTAAGCAGAAGCGGCCCCAGGCCCGGCCCACATCCCCGGGCTCCCGTAGGGCGGCGGGCTGGGCCGCGCAGGCAGGGCGGGCGGCGAGCACGCTTACGTGAGGCCGGGGATTCGCCGGCCCGCGCCAGGCCCCGGGCAGAGAATGAAAGGGTGAGAGGGCCGGCGCCGGGGTGGCGGAGGCTGGGGACTCGGGGGCCTGGGGGGCGCCCACGGGCAACGACGGCGGGCCGCTGGCCAGGGCTCCAGCCGGGGCCGGAGCGGGGCGAGCGGCGCGGCCTGCGCGGGCCGGGGTAGGGGTGTGGAGCGGGGTGGGGGGGGGCGGTGGGGGGTGCCGGTTAGGCCTCGGGCCGGCGGGCCCCGCAGCGGCCGCGCCCTGCCCCCTGCCCCCACACCCTGGGCCTCCCCGCGCCCCTTCGGGTCCCTCGGGGCCTCCGGGCGGGACGGCAGCGCTGCTGGGCCGAATCCTGCGCGGGCCCCCCGGAGGTTCCCCGGCGGGGCGGCAGGCCCGGGGTGGCCGGGACAGGGGCGTCAGGGCCTAAGAGTGGGGAATGGGCGTCCAGCCGCCCCCTCCCCCGAGTCTCTCGACGACGTCCCCCACCCCCGATTCCGGTAATAGTTGGGTTTATTTCTCCCCCTCCTCTGCGCTCCAGGCGGCCCAGGCCGGGGCGGGGCGGGCGGCCTTGCGGGCGTGGGGTGGGGTGGAGGGGCGGTGGAGGAGTCAGGTGCAGCCGCGGCCCGGAAAGTTTCCTTTTAGGCCCGAATTGGGGGCTGGCCTCCTTTCGGGGAGCCCCGGTCCTAGCGCTCGCGACCCCCGAGGGCGTGGGGGAGAGCACTCGGCTATTTTGAAACTCTTTGCCAGTTCCTGTCCGTGGAAGGTACTCCGCCCCTGCACCCCTCGCCCGCGCCCCACCCCGTTCCCCGGTGAGCCCTTCCAGGGCTGCAAACTCCAGCCCCGTCCCCGGGAGCCCCCCGGCTGGGGAGAGGGTCCTGTCTGCCCGTTCGCAAAAGTTTTCCAGGGATTTGTCTTAGCTGATTAGTTAGTGACTGGGCTTGTTGCAGTGGGAAAGGGAGGTACATTCAGGTGGTGTTTCTACTGGGCAGGCTTTTCTAATCGCTTTTTTAGCCCTTACCCCAGGAAGCGAGAGTGTTTCTTTTCAGACCGAGCACCCACCCTTCCTCCCATCCCGGACTTCTTCGAGTCCCGAGCCCCCTTTTCTGGACAGCCTTGCAGAGGGAAAGATGCAGGGAGGGGGCAGAAAACTGTCAGGGAGGGAGACGGGGGCTGGATGTCTGGAGCAGCCCCTAGATGGAGGAGTTTTCCTGTCCTGTTCGGTCCCTGTCCGGGAAAACAAACACGGGGACTGAACCCAAGGCGGGGACCCTGGTTGTCGGGACGGACCCCGCCGGGAAGTACTAAGAATGAGGAGGGAAGTGGAGGTGGGCAGGGCAGCTCCTGAAACAAGGTCTACCGTTTAAGGATCGTCCGTTTATGTTTTTCCTGATAATAACTATTTGGATTTTTGTGATACTCTTCTGTTCGACCCTAGAAATAGAAAAGTGGGGGATTTTTAAGGAAACTTGTTATTGCCGCAACTCAGAAGGGTCTCTGGAAGAGCCCTCAGGGAACTGAATACTGTGTGGTTTGGCTATTCCGCCCCCCCCCCCCCCGCACCTCTGTTTAAATGGATTTAATTTTAGCTATATTTTGGTGCCGTGAGTTTTGAAAGTTTTTTTTTTTTAATGTATAAAACTTAAATTTCCAAATCTAAATTTCTAAATCTAAATTTCCTGGTTTTCGGGGATGGGATGTTTCCTGTGGCTCCACTTAACCTCCTGGTGTTCTTTAGTGTGTGGAAGTCAAATGTTAATGTGCCCTGCCCGCCCCCACCCCCCACCCGCCCCCAGCGTGGGATTGTCTGGGGAGGTGGTTTTTCCTCTTTTATTGGCTCTTTTCTTCCCAGCTGTTTTTAAGTAGACCTGGACCTGGGGCAGGAGGCTGTGTGTAGGTCTGTGCGTCCCGCCTGGTAGCAGACTGTGGAGTTGCCTGGCAGAGGTGTTCCACACTCTGACCACTTACCCCCAGAGTATTATTATCCAGGAGAAGCTGGCACTTGCAAGGCAGTGGGGTAACCCACCACAGGGTGGGTGCTGACTTCTCTTCGAGTGGAAGTGAGATTCCTTCTGTGGAGTCTTATTAGGTGTGTCTCCTTTTCCTTTTGTTTGCCTGAAATAAAACTCCTGTTTCTCTACAATGACAGCCATCCAGCCGTTTAGTATTTTCCTTAAGAAAGAAAGGCTTGACATTTGAAATTGTGTGGATTTCATACAAAAAATGTAAATTACATTTAATGGTTGTTTAACTTTATTGATTTATTGAAATTGCTTGTTGATTTGGATGTTTTCATATACCTGTGTACCCAAAATTTTTACTTATGTTATAGTTTGTCCTTATTTTTAGAGCATACTGTATGGAAGAAATCAGTCTATGAATCTCTTAGGACATTTTGAGTTTTTTTTTTTTTTTTAATCTCTTTGCTTCTTAATTTGATATTTTTAAGGTGTATTGTTGGCTTCATATTCCCAGACTTTAAAATGTGTATATGTACAAATCCCAAAAGTTTTGTACCCCACCACCCTTGCAGTCTTTCCTGATCTGATCATTCCATGGGCTGCTTTATTTTTGAAGGAATAGTGGGTTTGATAATCTAAAAAGTTACATTGTATTTGAAACTTTAAAAAAAGACTTACAATGCAAATATTGAATTAATTTTTAGTTGCTAAGATAGTATAAATGAAGTGAAGTCACTCAGTCATGTCCGACTCTTTGCGACCCCATGGACCCCAAGTAGCTTACCAGGCTCCTTGGTCCATGGGATTTTCCAGGCAAGAGTACTGGAGTGGGTTGCTATTTATAAAAAAAGACTTACAATGCAAATATTGAATTAATTTTTAGTTGCTAAGATAGTATAAATGAAGTGAAGTCACTCAGTCATGTCCGACTCTTTGCGACCCCATGGACCCCAAGTAGCTTACCAGGCTCCTTGGTCCATGGGATTTTCCAGGCAAGAGTACTGGAGTGGGTTGCTATTTCCTTTTCCAGGGGATCTTCCCAACCCAGGGATCGAACCCAGGTCTCCTGCATTGCAGGCAGATGCTTTACTCTCTGAGCCACCAGGGAAGAAGGTAGTATACTTTTTCACTATTAAATATTTAGTTTCAAAACTAATGTTTATTTTCATTTATAAGTCTGAAGTAATCAAGTTTTCTTTCCTCTGAACGATTGTGTAAGGAAATTTGTATACCCTACCCCAAACCATTTTTCTCAGTAAATCATGTTAATACTATTATAAAGAACTGAAATTACAGTTTAGATGGATTTTAAAATTTCTAAGTCAGAGCACCCAAAATTAAACATCAGTTCAAAAAAAAAAAAAAAAAAGGCTGATCCATTCAGTCTTACCTGAATCGTTCCCCCAGAGTTAGCAGCTCTCACTATCCAGGTTTGGAACCGTAGCTATGGGTAAGGAGAGGTCATTTATATCTGAATACAGTTAGAGGGCAATGTTCTCAGACTGGTAGCACCCAGTCTCTTCCCCCCACATACCCGTAAAGAGTAAACAATGGATGAATGGAAGATACTGGGTTGGAGGCTGCCAGTTGTCCCCAAAGGAGATACTCCCCTGCACATACAATGATGTTCCATCTAAGCCCATTTAATTTATGCTAATGTAGCTCTGTGCTTTGCAAAACGGACAGCAGTGGAGTCTTCTTCTCACTTCCATCAGGTAGAGTTTGTCCCAGAACCTCAACTGTAATGACTCGTCTTGGCTTTTTTGGAACACTCACAGAGATCCTCTTTTCCCGCTCCTCTCTTTTTTTCCCTGATTGCACTTAGGATGCTTGGTTACTTGGTTCGGTTTCTTTCCCTGAATGTGACTTGGTTTTAAGACAGCTTTTTGGTTGCATTTTATTTGTAGCATAGTATCCTACAGTCAGCCACATTTAAACTGGGCCTTGAGTTCTGATCCCAGCCAGTTCTTGCACTGGACAGGTTCTTCAGCTTTATCTGTAAAATGGAAAAAAAAACTTTTTTCTTTTGATATAAAGATTGTATAAGGTAGCTCATGTACTTGACTCTTAACTCACGTAGGCCACTTTACTCTTCTGTGCTCTATCCTATTTCTCTTCTGTGCTCTATACTATTCCCCTTGGCCACTTTGGGCTTCCTTGTGGCTCAACAGCTGGTAAAGAATCCACCTGCAGTTCGGGAGACCTGGGTTCGATCCCTGGGTTGGGTAGATCCCCTGGAGAAGGGAAAGACTACCCATGGCAGTATTCTGGCCTGGGGAATTACATGGACTGTATAGTCCATGGGATGGCAAAGAGTTGGACATGACTGAGCAATTTTCATTTTCACTTTCAGACCACTTTACTCTTCTATTATCTATACTGTTTCTCTTGTTTGACTTTTTTTCTGATTAAAGGTAATATTTGAAAGTGAAAATGAAGTCGCTCAGTAGTGTCTGACTCTGCGACCCCATGGGCTGTAGCCTACCAGGCCCCTTAGTCCATGGTATTTTCCAGGCAAAAATACTGGAGTAGGTTGCCATTTCCTTCTCCAGGGGATCTTCCCAACCCAGGGAGCGAACCCTGGTCTACCGCATTGTAGGCATATGCTCAGACAGTAAAAGTCTAAGCCACTAGAGATACCCCAAGGTAATATTTTCTCATATTCATTCCATTCAATCTGCCTGCGATACTGGAGACCGGGGTTCCATCCCTGGGTGGGGGAAGATCCCCTGGAGAAGGGAATAGCTACCCACTCCAGTATTCTTGCCTAGGAAATCCTATGGACAAGGAGTCTGGTGGGCTGCTGTCAATGGGGTCACAAAGAGTTGGACACTTTTTGCGTCTAACACTTTCTATTCAAGAGATAACCATCGTTAACATTTTGTGATCTGTGTGTGTTTGTTTCGTGATTGTGTGTGCATACCACGTGATCTCAGGATCTTCCATTTAACAATGTTGTATACTTTTGTATATGGGAGTCGGTGAGGGACAGGGAGGCCTGGCGTGCTACAGTCCGTGGGGTCGCAAAGAGTCGGACATGACTGAGCAACTGAACTGAACTGATAGTTTTTTATTGGTTAAAAGCTTGGGCAGTGGAGTCACATTGGCTTTGAATCCTACCTATGTGACTTAGATAAATTAATCTCATTAAGTCTCAGTTTATTCATCTGTGAAAGGGGGTGATGATAACACCTTCATAGGGCTGTTGTGATTAAATGAGGAACTGCACATAAAGCCTCATATGTGGTCTTTGTAATATTTTCCTTTAAATATTTTTAATATTCTCAATGTTATTTTTTTCAGTGTGAATGAGTGCTTGACTCAGCATATATTAATACTAGTAAGTATTTGAGTACAGATACAATATAATAATCACCTTCGTGGGGCAAATAAATATTTTTGTGCCAGTAAAAAATTAGCAGTATATTCACAGAAAGTTTGAGCAGCTCTGTTAGCCTAGTCTCTGCCATTGAACTCAAGTTGGTAAATGTACGGAAGTGGTAAGTAAGTACACTAGTGGGCCAAGAAGGTGGGTTTTCTTCTATCTCCTTTTAAACTTGAAGCTATAAGTGTGCAGGTATGTGTTGCATGGCTTTGAAAAGCTGAATAGTCTGTGGCTGATTTGGTAGGCTCACCTTGGGAAGGTAGGATGCTTATCTGAGGTGATGGTAGAGTTTGCTAGGGTTTGGGAAAGATCAAAGGGAGGAGAAGTGGTCAACAGAGGATGAGATGGTTGAATGGCATCACTGACTCAATGAACATGAGTTTGAGCAAAGTCTGGGAGATGGGGAAGGACAGGGAAGCCTGGCATGCTGCAGTCCATGGGGTCACAAAGAGTTGGACACAACTGAGCAACTGAAAAACAACTGGGCCTTGTAAGAAAAAGATACTTTGTTTGCCCTTGAGGAGTTTTTAGTCTAGTGGACAAGAAAAATAAAGTTGACATTTACAACATTGAAGGAGGAGAGATAGTTTAGCTTGAAGGAAGGAAAGCTTATTTACTCTGGCCTGGGGCAAGAAGTAAGGATTTTTTCCAGGGGGGTGGGTTTCTGCCCAAAGCAAATGGGAGGAGTTAGATAGACATTCCAGGAGGTGGGACCTGACAAAGGAGTATTCTGTATTGCAAATTGTAGGAATTGGGGGAGTAGGAATCTATAATGGGAGAGGGAGTGGTTGGCTTGGTCCGGTCCTAAGGAGTCTGTACTTAAGAGGTTTGGATTTCTCATACATTTATGTAGGCCTTTGGCCAAATTATTTGCATTTTAGAGGATTCAGATCCTAAAAAGGTGGAACAAAGGGAGGGCAAGTGAACAGCTGCTGAGAAGAGATTGAAGGTTTGGACTACCGTGATGGCAGTGGCAATGGGCTTGGAGAGAAGTCAGTGGAGAGGCTGGTTACAGAGGTAAAGTGGTCTTCTTTGGGTAATCGGATGCCAACTTGGGATCCATCCTTGTATAGATAACAGCTGAAGTTGTAGAAGTAGAAAAATTCGGCTTAGTGGTGGGAATCTGATAAACTTTCTGGACCCTGCTCCAGTAAAATATATTTATACATATTTACAGTTTTATATATTCAGCCGGAAACCCGGGGTGACGTAGAACAGACATCAAAATGGAAGCTGGTAAAAGCTTTTGTTTGACATTCACTGTTTGTGTGTCCTTTTATCACTGACACCTTAGAGATGAGGAAACAGATTTGTAAAATAACTTGCTCAGGGTCACATACCTTGTGTTTTAACAGTGTAAGTGAACTACTGACATGGAAGATTATTCTGAGAAAATTTGGATTTGTATATTTTTGAAAAATTGGAAGATCTGGAAACCATAGGTCCGTGTGTGTGTGTGTGTGTCTTTTAATTCCAGCAACTTGTTGAAACTGGTTTGAGTCTGCTGCCTTTAGATAAGCAAAGTTTGCCAGTCTTTGCCCACCCCTGTGGCACGTGTAGGCATTTCATCTTGCATCCCTATAAAACAAGATTGAAAGCATCTTTGGGAACATTGACATTTAAGTGTGGGCACCAAGAGAAAGGAAGCCACTGAGAAGCCAAAAAGAGATTTTTCAGGAAAGAGAAAGTGGTAAGCAGTGTCAGATGCCACAGAGAGGTCAAGTGAGATAAGGATGGACAGGAGTACCTGGAATTGAGCAACAAAGAGGCTGTTAGTTTCAGGTTCTTAGCACAAAAGAACTGTAGCTACAAATTAATTTTTCTTTCTGTCGTGCAGTATAGGGTTTCTCTAACAACTAGGAGTGACCCCATAGCAGGGATAGAAACTCAAAGCATTTGTTGTAAAGGAGTCTTAGTTGGAGCTAATAAATGCCATAACCCAATCAGACACTGCTCATTTTGCAAGTACTTTTGTCCTAAGAACGCCAGTGTCTAGATGTTCTATAGAATGTTGAAAACATTTTTAATGTTAGATTTTTAATATGGATAATAATAGGAAACAGTTTTCAGCGGATTCTGTTACTCTAGCCTCAAGAAGGTGGGAGGGCCTGATTTACTGGAGAATTACAGTGTATCATTCAGAGAACCACCAGCAGCTGGAGACTGCCTTTCAGCCCTGCAGATCTTTGATTAAAATGATAATACCAATAAACCACTACTTAACTGCTTCTAATAGTAGTTAACATTAAGTGATTACTATGTGCTGGATACCATGCATATTGAAATACCTAATTTAATTCTCCTAAGTGACTCAATGAGGTAGTACTATTATAATCCTTTTTACAACTGAGAAAACTGAAACCTAAATAACTTGCCCAAGGTCAAACACCTGGTAAAGAGCTGAGCCTGCTTTAAGCCCGATCTCTGATACCTACTGAAGCCAGTAAGTGCTCTCCACTGCTGCATGAGCTCTCCTTACCTTTCTAATAAATTAGGTAAGAAGCTCAACTAGCATAATGGTCATTTTAATTGAAATTCATAATGCAGACTTATTTGCACAGTGCTATTTGAGCACAGTATTTGGCACATAGTAGACATTCAGTAAGCATTTAACTTAGCTTAAAATACTCTCCTTTGTACTTTGTGTTGAATATTGTCTATATTTTGGGGTGATAGGCAGATTTTCTCACTGATCTTTGAATCACACCAGTTGATAGATTTTTATAATTTTTGAGTCTAACACTGATGTGTGGGATATTGCTTTTTTTTTTTTAAATCAATATACTCATCTGTTTAATTTCACATTTCTGTGCTGCATGAAGTTGAGTCAAAACAGTTCAAAAAAGTTTTTTTAATGGGACACTTTTTAAGTTTTTAAGCTTTTTTCAGACTTTGTTTTCAAACTTTATATGATCTGGGATAAGCAAAAATTCTTTTCATTTGTATTAAATATATGAGCTAGCATTCTGAGAATTTAGGTTCACGTTGGGTTAGAAAAAAAATTGTATGTTGTAGGTTCAGGTCCTTAAAAGGGGGTTGACTGTATAAAATTACAGATGGCAATTAGGAGAAAATAGCGTGGCAGTGAAATGAACATGCTTCTGAAACAGGAGACTGAAAAGAGCAGTAATGACACACAGAGATTCCACATGGAGGTGATACGGTGGCAGTCCCAAAGAGACCAGTGTTCATATTTTGCAAATTGGTTTCTGGTTGCTGTTGGAAGACCGAAAGGGCTGTAGGTTGCTTTTGTTAAAAGCTGATCTTTCTTTCCTTTTTTCCTACTAATGTCTTATTCCTCTGTATTGGCAAGAAAAAAGAGACTATGGAAGGGAATTGTTTTATTTTTCATTACACTCAGCCTATAGTATCAAGGGATTCCCTTGTGGTTCAGCTGCTAACGAATCTGCTTACAGTGCTGGAGACCTGAGTTTGATCCCTTGGTTGGGAAGATCCCCTGGAGAAAGGGAAAGGCTACCCACTCCAGTATTCTGGCCTGGAGAATTCCGTGGACTGCATAGTCCGTGGGGTTGCAAAGAGCTGGACATGACTGAGCGACTGGCACATAATAACAAGGGGAATTTTTTAGGAAGATTTTACAGTGACCCATATTTCCTTCTCTTCAATTCTAGTATATGGATATGTTTGCCATGAAAAATTTCTTTCTGTGACTCTGTTCTCAGGTATTTTTTGCTTTTTTGGTAATAATAAGGGTATATTAAAGGGTATATTCTAGTGCTGCTGAGTGCTTAATTACCTTAATTCTCTTTAAGGAAGCATAGACTTGTTTGTATTCTGTTTCTAAGCAAGCTATTTCCACAGATGAAGATAGTTTCTACTGTAGTAATAAATTTGGTCTGGTTAAGACTTTTTAAGTGATATCGTATATTAAAAGGTGTAGTTCTAAATGGATTAGACAATGGGATAGTATTTCAATGGGACCATATTTAAATATAAGACATTTGATTAAGATCATGTGGCCTTCATACCTTATATGTTTCCTCAAATTTTATCTTACAGCGAATGTCAGTGAATGAAGGCCATGTGAACTGCACCTTTGGTGTAGTAGCAGTAAAGAACTTCAGTGTTGGGAGGCTAGATATACAAAATTTCAAAAATGTAGGGTTTTTTTTTTCCCTTGAAATCTATTTTAGTGCTTTTGTCATGATTACTTCTTTAATTAAAAAAGGGGAACCTTTTTTAAGATAGAAAAGACCATATTAATGGTCGTTTCCAGTTTATAGACAAGTGATTTTGATATTAAATAATATCAAATATTATTTCATTAAACAATACTTCTTAAGAAAGAAGTTAGATTCAAAGCAGAAATCCATTTTCCCCGAACATTCTTTCCTTTTATAGTGTATAAAGTAAGTCTGAACACATCAGGGAATTGAAATTATAGCTATAAAGATTAAATTGGGCTTATTAAAAGAGGGGTTTGAAAATGGAGAATAGGGAGGTGATTATTTAAAAAGAAGGTGGAAAGTTGGCTTTTAGCAAGATTTTTAAAATGCTACAATTCAAAGAAATAGAAAAAATAATCACAGGTTGATGTAGAAAACATGACGTTTGGAGAGAAGTTGTTTTTAAGGTGTTGCGATTAAACACTTTGTAGTGGCATAGAGATCCTTAGCAAGGCTTTGGCATCTTGTAGCAAATACTGAAAGATGGACTAATGGATAGATTAATGAATTCTTAGAGTTAGAAGGATGTTGAATAGGTAGATTTTAATGCGTTCTTACATTTATTAAAAAACATTATTTTAATGTTTTTTTACAAAAGTTATTTGCTAAATAGACCTTGACTGGCAAATCATACGCATCTGTTGGATGAAGCTTTTTTGACATGTATGTATTTCTGGCTGTGCCAGACTTGTGTTGGGCACGGGCTTCTCGCTGCAGTGGAGCTCGGGCTCCAGGTGCGCCGGCTTCAAGGCTCACAGGTTCAGTTGCCCCGCAGCATGTGGGATCTTCTAGAACCAGGGGTTTGAACTGTCCTCTGAATTGCAAAGCAGTTTCTTAACCACCGGACCTCATGGGAAGCCCCTGAGACGTTTGATGTTCATGAGATATACGGCAATGTTCAAACATTTTAAAGCTTCTAAGTTAATACTTTCTCTTGGCAAATGGCTAAGGCTATTAGAAATCACTGTGTAGGCTTAAGTACCAATTTAGTGATTTTTAAAAATTAATTATTGGTAGGTGAATCTAGTAACCTGGGTAGACAACCTAGAATTGAGTTGCTATCACAGAAGCCATTTAGGTAGGTAGTGTGTACTTATTGAGCAGCTATTTACTTCTGGATACTGTGCTAGTAGGCTCTGGGAATAATGAAAAACCGGAAACTGTCCCTCTAGAAGCTCATTTCCTAAGAGGGAAGAGAGCAGAACAAGCAAAGTAGACTCTAATGAGGGTTAAAACGGTAAATGCACAGAGTACCTCAAAAGAGCATGGAACTAACTCTCTCTTTGGGAATCTGCCTGTGGTGACAACTAAGCTGTGTTCTGAAGGCTAGGACTGGCCGGAGGAGGGGACACAAAGAGGAAGACATCCATTGTTCTGGATAGAGGGCCTGTCTTTGGTTAGGGTGAGACTGGAGGAGCCTGGGTGCTCAGAGCTGTGGGTAAAATCCTCCAGTTACTCATTTCCTTTCTTTTGAGAGCATCTCACTGCATAGATTATGGAGCTTCCCAGGTGGCTCAGTGGTAAAGAATCCAGCTGCCAGTGCAGGAGACACAGGAGATGCAGATTCGATCCCTGGGTCGGGAAGATGCCCTGGAGGAGGAAATGGCAAACACTTCAGTATTCTTGCCTGGAAAATTCCATGGACAGAGTCTGGCTGGCTACAGTCCATGGGATTGCAAAGAGTCGGACAAGACTAAGCAATTGAGCACATGTGCACTGCATAGACTGTAATCTTCTAAGGGAAAAAAAGTTGTCTTTTACCATTAATATACTCTAGCTTCTCAGAAAATGATGGACTTACCATAAGTGTTTAATAAATAAACGAATATTTGCCGTTGAAGCTAGAATCACGTGGATTTGACATACTGATTGTAAATCAAATTTAGTACACTACCTTCTTTAATAGCATGTTTATTCTTTAAAATAAATTCAAAATTATTGCAAAAGAATATGTTTGCAAAAATTAGATAAGTTTTATGATTTTATATTTTGGTATATTTTACTATACAGAATTTTAAAAGATACTTCTGGTTAATGATGGCAGAATACTGACATCTCTGTTCTCTCTAAACCAACTAAAAAGAATGAGGAGAATGAGAAACAGAAGAGAAACTCAGTCTTTGCCAACAAAACCTTATAAGTTGAACTTATGAATTAGTATTTATTTAAGTGCAGTGGGAATTGACCCAGGGCAAGGAAGGATGCAAGGAGAGATGCTGCTGCTAAGTCGCTTCAGTCGTGTCCGACTCTGTGCGACCCCAGAGATGGCAGCCCACCGGGCTCCCCCGTCCCTGGGATTCTCCAGGCAAGAACACTGGAGTGGGTTGCCATTTCCTTCTCCAATGCATGAAAGTGGAAAGTGAAGTCGCTCCGTCGTGTCCGACCCTCAGCGACCCCACGGACTGCAGCCTACCAGGCTCCTCTGTCCATGGGATTTTCCAGGCGAGAGTCCTGGAGTGGGGTGCCATCGCCTTCTCCGCAAGGAGAGATGATTTCCTCTATATAACTCAAGCAGAGTGCTGGGAAACACCATGAGGACAAAACCAGTGATCTCCTCACTAGGAATGGCAAGGTTGGTATGTACATTGTGCTCCCTGAGTGGCGAGAGAGATGGGATTGAATATCAAACCATATGTGTGCTAAGTCGCTTCGGTCGTGTCCAACTCTGTTTGACCCTATTGACTGTAGCCCACCAGGCTCTCTGTCCATGGAGTTCTTCAGACAAGACTATTGGAGTGGGTTGCCATGCCCTTCTCTAAACAAGCTGTACAGTTGAACTATTTTTGCAAGAAGTTAAGCATAGAGGAGAAACTGGCAGCATGTAGCTATATAGCTGTGTATCTGGTCAGCTGAAGAGAAATAAAGCCCAAATGGTCATCCCCCAAAATCTATGCTGTGTGGGCCCTTTTGAGTAGGGGAGACTAGTCCAGCATTGAGTCAAGCCTTAAGGAAGAAATATTGAAGAAATATTGAAGATGATCATTTTCAGAAAGACCTGAGAAAATAAAAATTATGAATAAATAGGTTATGGTGGGAGGCGGTCTGGAGAGTTGGGGTAAGACATGGCTCCTCTGAAACAGAAGTTTATAGATAGATACAAAAGCTCAAGAAATAAACGATAAGATAAAAGAGTGGAGCTAATGGAACCAAAGTATGAAATAAAAGAGAAATGTATAGTTATTATAGAAATGAAGGTCACTTTCAAAGTACCATATATACCGGATAGCTGAGGAAAATGGAGGTAAACTTGAGAAATTTGAGCAATTCAAAATGGAAACAGTAAAAGCCTAGAGACAGAGACAGATACGGAAGACAGTAAATTCATCATGCCTATAATTGCTACCCCTAAAAAATACAATAGAATAAATGAAATAGAAAAACAGTTTCAAGACATTAAGGAAGCGCTTCCCACAATAAAAAATGAGTTTAAATTCTAAAATGATTCCTAGACTTTATAAATTTAAAAATTAAAAAAAAATTCTTTTGGTCACATCATGCAGCTTGCAGATCTTAGTTCCCCAACCAGGGGTTGGGCCCAGGTCCTGGCTGTGAAAGGGGCCACTGGATCACTAGAGAATTCCTATGAAGACTTTTATTGTTAGGTTAAAATACGGGGAAAATATGACCTAAGACTTTATGTCCAGGCAAGCGTTAGTTTAAGTATAATATCAATTGACATATTTTTAAATAGAAAAACCGTGGCTTATTTTCAGTAAGTCAGCCCTTGATGGGAAAGATGGAGAATGGAGGTAAGTAAATTATAAACTATTGAATCCAGAGATGGATTGAAAACTAAGGTAAAAGATTAGTGATTAGCATCAAATAATTTTGAATATAAGACAAACATTAGTAAGCTATAACAATGTAGAAATAGTATAAGGCAGAAATACTGAGTTGGGATGATAGGTAGTTAACAAAAATGTAATTTTTTCTCATTCATAGCAATGTCAATCACAGGAATGCTAACCACACTAACTTTCTTAGTTTGGAGTAAAGAAAAGTGATTTAAAGGACACAGACTATAAATCTTCTAAGAAAACAGGCTATAAAATGAAATATGTAAAAAAAGAAAGAATTGAAAGCTAAACAATACAAAAAATAAGGTAGTAAAATTAAGATGAAACATTTGTAATGTAAGTAAATATTAAATTATAAATTGAATGAACTCATTAAAAGAAAATGACACAGATTGGAGGGGGGAAAAAAAAACTTGTTAAAGGATGCACTGAAAAAGGGAAAAGCAAGTAATATTTTAGTAAATATTTAGGCTTTGTGGCCGTACAGTCTGTTAAATCTACTCACTTCTCCTGTTACAACATGGAAACAATCATATACGATATACAAATGAATGAACAGGACAGTGTTCCAATAAAACTTTATGTACAAAAGCAGGCAATGGGTCGGATTTGTCTTATAAGCCAGAGTTTGTTGACCTGTGATCTTAAATAGTGCTTCAGAAAACCTGAGAGTAAAAGGATAGGCAAAGACTTAACCAGCAAATGCAGGTTCAAAAAATGAAGTCCAGATACTAATATCAGACAAGGTTGAATTTAAGACAGATAACATCACTTGCCTTTTTTAATAAAGAGTGACAGTCTGATGATCATGAAATCTCTGTATCAAATAATATAGTTTTAAAATTTATAAAATAAATACAAGGGAAAATAAATAAGGTTATAGTTGGAGATTTTGTTTCATCCCTTGGTAGACAGAAAAAGCAAACTAAATAACAGTGAATGTTAATAGCATGATATATGGTGTAACTAGCAAGATACCCTAGAAACAACAAATGCTTTTTTCCAGGAGCACCTATTAGTCCCCAAATAAAAATGCAGTCAAATCCAAAATCAGAGATATATGCAGGTTATGCTCTTTCTTTTTCTTTTTTCCTTGTGAAATTTGTTTTTATTAGAATACAGGGGATGATTTGAGAAATACCTCCATGGGTTATGCCCCACCAGGGAGGTGTGCGTTCTGATCTTCCTGGGATAGCTTTTGGAACTTCTTAGAGCTGCTTTTCTTGCTGCCAACAGTCTCCGAAGGGCCCCCTGCTTGAGTGGCCCCTCCATGGAAGAGAATTTCCTCTTTTTCTTGGGGACACTCTTGTTTCTGACAGTTCAGAGTCACTAACTGGTTCCTCTTTGGGGAAAGATTCTTCCTCTTGGGAAGACTTCCATGCTAGCTGTGTCTTCGAGATTGCTGCTAACCAGCTTCTTCTTGGAAAAAGATTTCTTCTTGGGTTTGGAAAAAGAGATCTAGGTCTCGTTCCATCCTCCCGAGGAGTCTCCTGGGGCTTGTTCTTCTGGGGTCCTAGCCTCCTGGGGGGCAGCAGAGCCCAGGGAAGTCTCTCGTTCCATTCTCCCGAGCAGTCTCCTGGAGCTTTTTCTTCACTGGGGTCCTGGCCTCCTGGGAGGCAGCCGAGCCCAGGGAACCAGCGTGGGTCCCAGCCAGCTCTCTGGGCTCTCTGCAAGGCCCCAGCACCCCTCTTTCCTTACACTCCTTTTCCACACAGCCGCTGTTTTCTGATGACAGGAGGGCAGTTGCAGCCAGCTGTTTCCTTCCAGTGTTTCTTCTCCTGTTTCTCCAGCTTCCTAGTAATCTCAGTAGCGGCTCTCTCTGCCTGAACCGTTACCCTCCTTCACGACATCCAGATTCTTCTGTGGCGTCTCTTCAGTCTCCTAGGACAGGCGTTCCCCAGCTTGGTCGAGTTCTCCCCGAATACAATTGTGCAGCCCTCAGAGAAGCTGTCCGTTTCTGAGGAAGTACCTCATTTGTTTGCTAGGGGTCTGGAGAGGTAGTTGCTTGGTCAGTGAAGGCAGGATGGAAAATAAGTCCGTGTTTTGGAGTGTTACCCCTTGTCTTCAGGGCTCTGGAAGCTTGGTCCTTTGCTGGGCCCAGGGAATCAGTCAGACACCAATATGCTCCTTTTTCGTGTGTGTGTGTGTGTGTGTGTGTGTGTGTGTGTGTGTGTGTGTCAGTCAGACACCAATGTGCTCCTTTTTCGTGTGTGTGTGTGTGTATGTGTGTGTGTGCTGGGCCCAGGGAATCAGTCAGACACCAGTATGCTCCTTTTTCGTGTGTGTGTGTGTGTGTGTGATTGAACCTGGGTCCCTTGCAGTGGAAGCATGGAGTCCTAACCTCTGGACTGCCAGGGAATTCCCAGTGGTCCTTACTCTTAACTAGAACTAAAACAAAGGGAAGCCTAAAACTATGCCATCCGAAAATGTTACATAACTCTTGGGTCAAAGGAGAAATTAAAAAATAAAATCCAAATCAACGTGTATTTCTACCTATGGGATATGATTAAAACACTACTCAGGAAAATTCATGGATGTAAACAAATTACTAAGCAAGAAAACAATGACAATAAAAGAATTAAGCCCAAGAAGTTAAAAAATACAATGAAAAGAGTGGAAAGAAAGCAGAAAGAAAGTATTAGCAAATACAAAAGCAGAAGCTGATGAATTGGAAAATGCGTGGCGGTACTTGGCTCAGACGGTAAAGCGGTAAAGCGTCTGTCTGCAATGCTGGAGCCCCAGGTTTGATCCCTGGGTTGGGAAAATCCCATGGACAGCAGGGCCTGTCCATGGGGTCTCAAAGAGTCAGACATGACTGAGCAACTTCACGTCACTTCACTTCACTGATAATTCCAAGAGGGTTTTTTTTTTTTTCCTTCTTTTTGCGGGGGGAAGTATATTGGTAAAAATATTAAGCAGATAAACTCCTGTTGAACCCAAGCATGAACAAAAGGGGAAAGCACAAATATCACAAATGTGTATGGACATATGTATAATACAAGAATGAGTCACAGATATTTAGTAAAGTATAAGAGGTCACATTGCTAAATTGTATACAGGTAAATTTGAAAACCTGATCTGTACAAAACACTGCCCAGGCAACCTTCTAAGGAATGTTAACAACTGCAGTGCTTTTTAACTTGTTCAGGAACATAGATTTTATAAATTGTTTTTTAAAATATTAATACCTAATTTTGTCAAGGCACACACATAGAAAAGACTCTAGACATTCTCAAAACACAAAAATCCTCAGTATTAGCAAATATAGCCCAGTCTACATTAGAAGAGTAATGGGTGATGACCAGGTTGCTTTCATCCCAGGAGTGTAAGAAGAGTACAGCATCAGGAAGTACTAAATACTAAATATTTTTAGTATATATTTTTTAAAGTGCAAGAGAAAAATGATCATTTCCCTGGAAACTGAAAAAGAATTTGGTAAAAATTAGCTGTCAATTCTGAGTTTGTTTTTTTTCTTAATAAAATAGGAATTACTTCATACTTCCTTAACATAACACACAAGTCAGCATTTTACTGCCATTGACTGGAAGCAATTCTTATTTAAAATTAGGAGTAACAGTGGCTGCTGTTATAAACATTGTTTCAACAGTTCTAGCCAATTCAAATAGGGAAAAAGGATGCATGAACATTGGCAAGCAAGGGGGAATCATCAATCTTAATAGACATGATGCCACCTAGGATATGTCAGAATAAAAAGTGAATGTTACCCTTCATGTGATTTATAAAATATTCTCATCCATCTAGATATATAGGCTGCTTTTTTTCATAATGGCAATCAAATTGAATACGTAAATTCCTTTTTTCAGTTAGTTATATCCAGCCTATTTATTTCCTGAAGTTCATATAGATTTACTTAACTAATTCATGAAAGATTTATGTTTGCCAGGTGGAAGAGCAGGCCAAAGAGAGTGTAAAAATGAAACCGCATGGGTTTGCTTTGAAATAATTTCCTGTCCTGAACATCCAGACCTTCAGGGCAGCTGAATTTGAATTTCCTTGCCTCCTAATAAAGTGAAAAGGCAAAGTTCTTATTTTTGTTTTTCATTGATACATGATTAGGTTTACTCAGTAATGTGTGATTTTTTTTTTTTATTACCCAAGTTAATATTTCAGATTTTTTTCTACTGATGTAAGTGAAATGCTTCTTAAAGGTAATATAAATTCTCTACCTTTATCATCAGCAGGTAAAATGTAGTAATAATAAAAGAACTTTATTAGTAATAACTCATTTGTTCAAGGCATGGTACTTAGTGTGTGGCATGCTTTGTGTGATTTGATCCCTGAAGCAACCTCATAACATAGCTACTAATATTATCTCTATTTTACAGATGAGAAAACCAAGGTTAAGTGATTTGTCCAAGGTAAACACTGTAGTTATCTTGGCAGATCTCTGACCTAAGCGAACATATCTTCTGACTCTTAAGGATTTGTGTATCTTGTCATTCACTGATGTAAGGAGTTTTTTATTTAGTTTTGTAAAGGGGAGAGTGCTTCTCGAGGTTTTCTGTAGCTGATGTCTAAGCTGTTCACCATCCGTCTCGGTGACTTTTGGAGTGTAGAGCAAGCAGGTTGGATCACAGCCGCCCCCTATGTCCTGATGTGACCCATCAGTTGTTTCAGTTTCGTTGTGGACAGTATGGTGGTATCATACGTGTTACTCCTAGACCTTTTTGTGTGTTGAGAGGTAGTGACTACTGTGTGATTTCTTCCTTCTGTCTTCTTATTAAGCTTCCAGAGACTCATCAGCCATGGTAATTATACTATCTGGTGTAATTGGGAGCATTCTGTGGTACAGAGCACTCAGCTGAATGGTGGAAATGTGGTAGTTACTAGTCTTTGGGCTCAAGGCTATAGTCTGGATGGGACAGGTGTGGGGGAGTATTAGAGGGAAAAATAACTTTTAAAAAACAAGGATTTGTTCTTTTTTAATATTTCATAGAAATATTTGTTACATATTGCTAAATATTTTGCCAACACATCAGAAAATGTAGAATTTCTGGGGGAAGTTTTGGGTCTGTAGAGCTCATTCCATTGCTATTTTAAAGAGATTTGAGTTCTGAAAATTGGCATAAGGTAAAACCATCAGTAAAGAAAAAAAAAAAAGGACCTGTCACCTTATAACATGAGTTTGGTGGAAGAACCCTGCTATTTTGAGGTATTTACAAGAGTTAAAGCAAAAATTATTTAGTTCAATTTGGAATGGTAGGTTAACTTAATATTTTGTGTCTTATTATTTGAATTCAATACTGGGATGTTGGGTTACAGTGAAGAATCCATCCTGTTAGGAAGGGTGATACCCTAGAATTTTACTTCCCAGGTGAGCAAACTTTGCTTATTTCTATTTGTTAACTAGGCCTTTTGATATTTTTGTAGACAATCTGCTTCATCTTGATTCTGCAGCATTCCAAACTGTGGTATCCTTGGGGTTCTCTTAACATTGCTATGGTGCAGAAGATTTAAAATCAGGTATGGCTGTGGGGCCCAAAGTCCCTCAGTGAAATTCTCAACTTAAACCTGCCTTATACTCTCTGATTTATCATTTGGGTTTCTTTTTTTGTGGTGGTCTTTTAGCTGATGTTCACAAGGAATAGAGTCACGTGATGTATGAAGGGAAACATATACACTTCTCTGAGGTTGACAATAAGCCCTTGTGCTCATATAGCCCCAAACTGTGCAAGCAGCGGCGACTCAACGGCTACGCTTTTTGTATCAGACACGTTCTGGAGGACAAGACTGCCCCCTTCAAGCAATGTGAATATGTGGCCAAGTATAACAGCCAGCGCTGCACCAACCCCATTCCTAAATCGGAGGACCGCAGGTAAGGCTGACAGTGGGGAGCAGCCTTTGACTGGAATCAGCAAGCTTGGAAGCTGGTTCTGTTTTGTTTGATGTGTGCTATGATGAATTTAAATGTTGAGTTCAGGGGTTAATCTAAGTAAACTTTAGAGTGGTTCTAAAGATGAGAGATGGCAATTTTTAGGAAATGGAGCAGTAACTTTGGAGAATTCCTTGTGAAGTATGTTTAAATGTGTAAAAATTTTTTTTTTTTTTTGCTTGAAGTCTTGGTACTGATATTCTTGGTTCACAGCCTTAGAAAGTATTTTCTGATTTTTCTACTTAGTATTTCGTCAGCCTAAATGAGACAAATGATAGGAACTACTTTGGTGTTATAGTTAATGATAATAATTTTGGAATTTTTAAATCTGCACTTGAAAGGTAGCAAATGATATATACTTATTGAAAAAGCATTACTCAAAAGAATGATTACTTGAGTCATTCAGAAAATTTATTTCCTCTCAGGCTTCTTTGGTTAAAAAGAGTTCCCTATAAACTATGTTTACTATAATTTAGAACCTGTATTTTCCTAGTAAAGTAGGCTTTATGACTGGGATTATGAATTTATGCTTTTCTGAGTTAAAGAAAATAATGAGATTTTTTAAAGGAGTTTTATGCTGATTATTCATCTTTCATATCCTTAGAAAAATTTATACTGTATTTCACATATAATCTCTTTTTTTATGTCTCTTTTTGTCAGTTCTTCAGAAACCATGTTGATCATTGTAGGATATTACAGAGAGATGCATACTTCTTTTCCTGAAAGTTTCAAATACTTGTCTTTAGGTAGAAATTTTGAACTTTTTACTTCTATATTTAAAAAATACATATACAACCTTTATTTTTGGTTCCTGTATGTAAACACATGTCACCTGTGTAAATTGGTTGAAAAGGAATCATGTATTTTGTATGTCATGGTGAGCAGCTTATAAACTTTTCGGGTGAAATAAATAATTTGTGTTGATAAATATCCCACCAAAATGAGTACAGCATAATGTGGTGATTTGGAAATACTGTCTTAGAATATCTAATGAGCACTTCAGGTTTCAAATTACAATACCTGAAAGTTAGAAACAGGTGTTTAGTGAGGAAAGGAATAAAATTTTAATCTCAGGTGAAAAAGGTACCAGTGTATTAGGCTAAGCATGTCTGTCCAGTTGGTTTTAGCTGACTAAAAATAATTTCTTACTCCTACCCCTTTTTAACTTAAAGAATGAATGGATTTGGATTATTTTTATTATTTTTTTCACATCAAGGTCCATTATAATCACATTTCTATAATTTTGTCTTAAATTCAGTTTATCAGAGGTGCAGTTTTTGTCAACCTTGGATTTTTTTTCAATTCAGCTGAAAAGTATTATCGTAACAACAAATACCAAGAAGAAAATTGAGAGTCACTCTGAATTTCTCCAAAATATTAATTCTCTGAATTAATTTAATATGTCTTCACCTTTATTTTCAAAGTAGTTTTCTTTAAGAGCAAGAAAGGAAGGGACTTCTGTGTTGCTCTGTCAGGAGAAACTGGGCTTAAAAAGTACTGAGTTATATATTTTTTCAAAATTGGTCCAAGACCATATGAACACAAGTGCTATGAATATTTTTGTGTTTTTGTTGTTGTAAGGCTGTTTGAAAACAGATTAAAGTAGATGTTGGTAGGAAGTAATATTCTTACTTAACCTCAAGAAACCCAGGTTAAATTCATGTCATAATATGTTTAAACCTGTGTATAAATGTAATATTTGTAACTATACTATATGACACAATGTAGAAAAGATTAATATTAATATTTTTTGAAAATAAGCTTTTATCATCATTAAGGCAGTTGCTCCTTGGACACTTAGGGATTTGAAATGGTTTTATGTATAGTTTTAGACTATACATAGGACTTTAATTGACTTTAATTGACAAAAATATCTGGTCAGTAGTCAGCTAGAATAAGTGCATAACTTACCTGGTGTGTATTATAAATTCTAACTTATGAAATTCTATCTTTTGGATAGAATAGTGTTAAGTTCAGTTAGAAGTACTGGTATAATTAAAAAGTAATGTCTATTTTCTAATATACTTTTACAGTAGAAAGCTAAAGCCTAGTACTGTAGCCTTGATATTTCAGAGATAAATGGTCTTATTAAATTGGTTATTTTATATAGTATTGTAAATTTAAGTGGTATAGTTTTATATCTATATATTTATTTAGTAGTATGTATTTACCAAGAAATTTTCTTGTTTCCTATATTTATTCTTTCCTAAAACAACTTAAGATATAATTCATATATGAATCAAGTTTCCCATTTGAAGTATACAGTTCAGTATTCTCTAATGTCTTTACAGGAGTGTGTAACTATCAACATAGTCTAATTTGACATTTTCAGCCCCACAAAGGAACACATTTTCAGCCATTTCCCTGTATTCTTTTTGACTGGAAATTCATGTTTACACACTTACTTTAAATATATGCTTATTTTAAATGCTGTTCATAACTAAGTAAGCTGTTGTAATTCTAATTATGTAGTCGCAGTGTGACAGTNACTATCAACATAGTGTAATTTGACATTTTCAGCCCCACAAAGGAGCACATTTTCAGCCATTTCCCTGTATTCTTTTTGACTGGAAATTCATGTTTACACACTTACTTTAAATATATGCTTATTTTAAATGCTGTTCATAACTAAGTAAGCTGTTGTAATTCTAATTATGTGGTCGCAGTGTGACAGTGGCTGGAGTGGGCTGAGGGAGGGGCTGAAGGAGGACTGTCCCTGTGGCCCGGCCTCCACTGGGTTAGGTGATGCACGGATAGGCCCATGTCAATGGGCAGAGCAGCTCGATTTCTAAATTTAAAAAAGCCACTTCATCACTCCTCTCTAAAAATGCTAATCCTTTTGATAATTTGAAAATGAGTAGAAAACAACAAAAACCATCAATACTTTGTTGGGAAGCTTAATACAATTATACCTGAAACGCTTTTCCTTATTAGCTGTAGTTTTATGAATCTTTTCTATTTAGAGTAGGTAGGACCTAGCTCAAACCTGCTAGTTACACACACATACACGTGCAGTGCAGAGTCTTTTTACAGTCCAGAAAGCTTTTTCATAATAGTTGTATTTACAATGAAAGAGAGAGACAAAGCAGCAAAACCATGTGTCCTCATTTTTGGTGAATCTGTGTATTTAACAGTTTTTAAAACACTTTTCTGTTGCAGCCCAGCGAGTTTGGGAATTGACATTATTTACGTTATTGCCTTTCCCCCAAACTGTGTTCTGTCGAGATATGCTGCAGTAAAAATAGGTGCCATTTTAAATAAGTTTGGGAAACGGTGCCACATGGTACATTTCTACCCTTGGAGTATAATGCACATATCATACAAGATGCTTTGAGAGATTGTTCAGCAGAAACAAATGATATAATTATTATCTCTTTCTGTTTAAGCCAGCATTTTTCCAAATTTATTTAAGCATGGCATACTTGTCAGCATACCTTAGAACTGCATGAGGTATACCAGTTTGGGAAATGCTACTTTTCTATTTCCTAGAGAAGGAAATGGCAACCTGCTCCAATATTGTTGCCTGGAAAATCTCATGGACACTGAAGCCTGGTGGGCTACAGTCTATGGAGTTGCAAAGAGTCGAGCATGACTTAGCAACTAAACGACAAATGACTTTTCTATTGGTTAGAAACCTCTATAGGTTTTCAGTGTAATTTTATTCAAATAACATGCATTCTTAATAAGAGTCTTCAAGAGCTTTGATTTTTTTCTTCTATTTTTTAAATTGAAGTATAGTTGATTTACATGTTAATTTCTGCTGTACAACACAGTGATTCAGTTATACATACATGTATTCTGTTTTATATTCTTTTCCACTATAGTTTATCACAGGATATTAAATATTGTTACCTGTGCTAAATGAGCTTTGATTTTTAGTTTAAGTCTTAGCTCTGTCACTTTCTATATAGGTGGTTTTGGGTAAGTTAATTTATATAAAATTTAGCTTCCTCATCTGTATAAAGGGCATTATTTTAGTACCTATCGCAGGTAGAAATTAGAAGAGATAATTCATGTACTCAACACATGGCTATTGAGAAACTCACTTAACTGTAATCACACCAACTAGTTGTATTATTTTCTCCTCTTTTGTGTGTGTGTGTGTGTGTGTGTGTGTGTAGAACACACAAGTAGACATTTGACATTCTTAAGTGTTATGTCATAAGATCTTTGTGAATCTCCAATACTTGAATGGCATTGGGACATGTGATTTTTTTTCTCTGGAAGATAATTTTAAGTGATCCTTTAGATTCCTGATGAGCTACTTTGTATGCTATGAATAGAGAATAACAAAGCCACATGAAAACCAATAGCTAGGTGTTTATCCAGGACCACTCACTATTTGAACGACTTGCTTCTGTCTGGCAGCCTCTTTGCATGTGCAATTCATTTATTTGCTTTAGCAAAACTGCACAGACTTTGCGGATTGCTTGAGGGTAATGGAAGTTGTATAAATTACATCCACGAATGCAGAGTTATTATAGTTATGCATTTTGAGCATTCACATTTTATGATATGTAGCTTTGTATTCTACTTTTCTCAAGGTGCATTATGAACAGTCTCCCGTATATGTGTGTATTTTTATAGGTACTGCAACAGCCACTTGCAGGTACTTGGCTTTATCCCGAAAAAAGAGAGGAAGAAAAAGAATGACCCTATAGATGAGGTCAAGGTCAGGCACCAGATGGATACCATGGCCTTTAGCCTGACAGTGCCCACGCTGGCCTTGAAGATGCCCAATGGACTGGATGGAATGTCCCTCTCTCCACCAGGGGCAAGGGTTCCTGTCCACTACCTGGAAACCGAGTTGGAAGACCCCTTTGCTTTCAACGAGGAAGATGATGACCTAAGGAAAGGGGCAACTGTGAGAAAGAAGTTGCAGAGCAAGTTGGCCCAGAATCGGCAGCGCCAGAGAGAGACAGAGATTTTAAAAGTTCGACAAGAGCACTTTAGTCCCCCTCCTGCCCCTCCTCAGCAGCAGCCTCCGCAGCAGCACTCCCACCTGTCACCTTTACCCACTTTAAAACCTCCAGCGCCACCGCAGGGTGTAGTCTGCAAGTCACCTCAACCTCAGAACACCAGCCTACCAATGCAGGGAGTGGCCCCCACCACACACACTATAGCACAAGCAAGGCAGTTGTCTCACAAGAGGCCTCTGCCCCTCCTGCCATCCAGTAGGGCTCCTGCCGTGGACCCGCCCAGGACTGACCGGGTCCTTATGAAAGCCGCAGCCTTCTCTCCACACTTCTCTTGTATAAGTCGGCTGCAGAGACTGGTGAAACTGTGCACCCAGAAACATCAGTTGGACACTGATCTGTTTCCCCATTTAGGTGAGTTACCGTTTCTTTTACCGTGTCATATAAGTGTGTAATATAACAGAATGTGCCCTTTTGCACAAGGTTTTATTTTCATAGCCTTCTCATATGTAATAGGGGTAGAAGAATACTTGGACAGAGTGTCGAATCAAGACTCTGTATTTAGATAAATCACCTTAACATAAACATGCTACTGGAGAGAACAGTAATTGGTGAACAGGATACAGAAAAATAGAAGCTGGGAGTTTAGAATTCCAGGTACAGCTTCTAGTAGGGCAATAGCAATAATGGAAGCAGTTGTGTTTGGTCTTGTACTTCTGAGTGCTCAGTCCTTGTGTGTCTAATGAAGTTCTTGCCACGTCTTATCACAGAACTTTGGAATAAAGATAGTATTGTTGGCATCTGCTGACAGTTCTGTAAAAAAAAAATTCTTAAAGTAATGCCTGTTCATGATTTAAAAGCAAAAAGTTACAGAAAACTGTAGTGGAGACAAATATCTATCTTTCCTTTGTTGTTTCTGAGTTTTTTACTTAATCAAGAAAATCCTCTGATGGCAAGTTTATGCAGATATTCTACATATTCTGTTAATAGTTTGATTGTTTTATTTTTGTTCATTTAAACCTTTGATACATTTGGAATTTATTCTTGTGTTGTGAGCTGTGATTCTAACTTTAGGAAAGATTATTTGCATGAAATATGACAGCAGTAGAAAAATGGGAAAAGGATGGGAATAGAAGGAGAAGAAATATAAATGGTCAATAAACAAATGAAAACCTCAATCCTCCTAACAGATGGGGAAACGCAAATTAAAATAACAAATCACTTACCATCAGATTAGCAAAAAGTATATCCGTTGTTAATGAGAATATGGGATCTCATACGTGGCTGGTGAGTAATGCAACAATATCTACTAATTAAAAGTATACGTATAGTCAGCAAGCTCACTTTTGGAACTCTGTGTATTCCAGAATATAAGGATATGTGTTCCAGGATGTTTATTGCAGTACTAAAAATCTGCAAACCACCTTTATAACCTGTGGGAAATTTTGAGTAAATTCTGATATGTATACATTTTATGAAGTATTACACAGCTATTTAAAAAAATAAGTAAAAAATAAAAAGAAAGAGTGAAATCTCTTTTACCTGTGGATGTATCCATGATATCGTAACAAGCAGAAAAATACCGTGGTATTGTACTGTCCCATTTTTGTAAAAATAAGCAAAATGAATAAACAAGGGACACCAATATATCTGTTGATCAAGCATGTGAATAAATGTTTGTCTCTTTGTTACAAGCGTAAAGTGTGAATGAATGTACACTATTAGGCTGTTAACATTGGCTGCCATTGGGATGGAATTGGACAGGATGTGTTTTTAGGGAGATGGGAGTGATAACTCTTATAGAGCTTTATATTCTTTCCCTTGTTATTAAGCAATGTATGACATTTGGTGGGCTTCCCAGGTGACTCAGTGGTAAAGAATCGACCTGCCAATGCAGGAGACATAGGTTCCATTCCTGGGTCGGGAAGGTCCCCTGGAGAAGACAATGGCAACCACTCTGGTATTCTTACCTGGAGAATCCCGTGGACAGAGGAGCCTGGTGAGCTACAGGCTATGGGGTCATAAAGAGTCGGACAGGACTTTGCAACTAAACAACAAAACTTGGCTTTTGTTTATTAAAGAAACTAATGAAGCTTAAAGAAAAAGATACATAGATAAGCTAATATAACAAAGCAAGCCTTATTAGTACTTATTTGTTAATACCTTGGCATTGGCTTTTGTTTATTAAAGAAGCTAATGAAGCTTAAAGAAAAAGATATATAGATAAGCAAATATAATAAAGCAAGCCTTATTAGTACTTATTTGTTAATACCTTGGCATATTCTTTCAGATATTTAAAATTAAATTCCTGCTATATGTACAGTATTATGCTAAGTCACTTCAGTCGTGTCCGACTCTGTGCGACCCCAGAGACGGCAGCCCACCAGGCTCCCCCAGCCCTGGGATTCTCCAGGCAAGAACACTGGAGTGGGTTGCCATTTCCTTCTCCAGTGCATGAAAGTGAAAAGTGAAAGTGAAGTCGCTCAGTCATGTCCGACTCTTAGCGACCCCATGGACTGCAGCCTACCAGGCTCCTCCGCTCATGGGATTTTCCAGGCAAGAGTACTGGAGTGGGGTGCCATTGCCTTCTCCGTGTACAGTATTATAACCTATTTAAAATTTTTTATAATGTATTAAGTTAGTAATTTTTCATACACAACATAATTTGTCACAGCTGAATTCTTTCTCTAATTTAAATCATTTCCAATTTACTTNACCAGGCTCCTCCGCTCATGGGATTTTCCAGGCAAGAGTACTGGAGTGGGGTGCCATTGCCTTCTCCGTGTACAGTATTATAACCTATTTAAAATTTTTTATAATGTATTAAGTTAGTAATTTTTCATACACAACATAATTTGTCACAGCTGAATTCTTTCTCTAATTTAAATCATTTCCAATTTACTTAATTATAAAGTATTGCAGCTGTATAGCCCTTGCAGTAAAATAATTATCATCACGTCTTTAATTTTTCCTTCAAATAGATTCCTGGAAGCAAAATTGCTGATTCCAAGCTTTTTCACTTTTTAAAAAGGTTTTTGATATGTAGTGCCAAATTGGCCTTAAGAATTGTTTTTTCAGTTTACTTTTCTTTCAGCAGTGTGTGAGTTTCTCTACCTCTTTATAGACCTGGATATTAGATATTATTATTATTTTGCCTTTACAAATTTGATAGAAAATTTGGCAGTACACATAAAAAACTTCTGAGGTGTGCTTTAATACTTTAGATCAGTATTTCTCAAATTTTTGGCCTTAGAATCACTGTATTTGCACTCTCAAAAGTTGTTGAAGTCACTGTCGAGATTTTATATATGTGAGTTATATCTGTTGCTAGTTACTGGATTAGAAGTTAAAACTGAGAAATTTAAAAATTAGTAATTCATTTTAAAATAACAATAAACTTACTGCATGTTACCATGTTCTTTTTATGAAAAATAACTTTGCAAAACAAAAACAAATATAATGGGAAGAACAGCATTTTTTGACCTTATTTAATGCAAATCTTTTTGGCCACCTCTGTGTAGCCTGTGGGATGGATCTTAGTTCCCCGACCAACGGTTTGAACCTGGGCTCCTGTGATGGAAGCGTGGAGGCTTAACCACTGGGCCATAAGGGAAGTCCCTGTTTAGCAAAACTCAGTGTCTGTTGTAGTGGAAGACAGCTGGCTATCTGCATTCATTGTGTCCTGATTCAATGTGGTTTTGGTTAGTAGATAAAAAGATGGCTTTACACATTTGTTGTAGGAAAAGGAGGGCAGGTATTTTAATAGTTTTTTTTCCAAACAATTGTAGATAATTTGTAATTGGTTCTTCACCATAACTTGACAAGTGATAGTTTTTAAAGATTAGTTTCAATGTGAAATCTGAAACCATATCAAGGAATTTTGCATACAGTTACATTAAAATCCATTGATTTGCCTTGTACTTTGAATGAATATCTTAGCCATGGATGATACTGTAACATCGTATGTTGGTCATTTGATAAATACTGGCTTACTGAATTACACACATGTCCCAAATGTTGACGTATTTTGTTATATTAAAATTTTAGGTTGCATTGATTAATATTAACACTAATCATATCAGAAAAATCTGACTCTTAAGAATTTGTTATACCATCAGTGATAAATTCAAGTTTTACTCCAGAATTGAGCTTTGGTTTGTTTTTTTTTCATTTCATTGTAAGTCATTGTGTGGAACATATTGACAGCTAGTACAGTTTTTTGCCCCTCTTGATTCATGCTAGGGCATCAGCAGTTTGACCCACCATGGTTTGTTGTTGTTTTTACCAACAGTGCAAATGTTACCACAGTAAAAAAGGCAAATGATATCTTCATATTGTTTTGAAGGCAGTATTGACCTAGAGGTCTCCCCAAAAGGGTTTAAGGGACCTCTGGAGATCTGTAGGCCAAACTTTGAGTAAAAACTGCTATTCTAGATTAATAATGTAGTTTTGACTGTTGGGTCATACTGTCTTTTTCTGACATATGTATTTCCTATTTTATCTTGTCAAGTTTTTCATCCACTTTTATTTAAGCATTTCTCTTTACTTGATAGCTAAGGCTTATTTAAGCATTTCTCTTTACTTGATAGCTAAGGGCCTTTTACGCATATTTCATGTTTGTTGCAAAGCCTCCCCTCCCTCCCATTTGTTATTTGCTTTTATTACCCATCATAAAGTTTTCTACTCCAGTACTCTTGCTTGGAGAATCCCATGGACGGAGGAGCCTGGTGGGCTACAGTCCATGGGGTCGCCAAGAGTCGGACACAACTGAGCGACTGAGCGACTCACTTTCACTTTTCACTTTCATGACTATTCAGACTATCAGATCATCTTAAAAAGTTACTTTCTCTAACTAAAATAACTTAATTTGTTAAAGAATAAGTAAAAAAAAAAGGAAAGGTGAGTTCTTTCAAACACAAAGTGACACTTAAGGCACCTTTAGAAATCAGAACATGAGCTGCTATTTTTTAAGTTTCCATAAAAGTCAAAATAATGTCTACTAAGTCACCTATGCTTTTTCTGAAAAAGTCAAGATCTAAGTCACAAGAACTGAGATTGAAGTGCTTCTCCTGTTGTAAAATTAAGTGTCCAATAAAGCAGGAGAAGGAAATGGCAGCTCACTCCAGTATTCTTGCCTGGAGAATCCCAGGGACAGAGGAGCCTTTTGGGCTGCCATCTGTGTGGTCGCACAGAGTTGGACCCGACTAATGCAACTTAGCAGCAGCAGCATAAAGGTTTTGGAATTTAGAGGTTAAAATTTTTTATGTAAACTCTCTTTCTCTCTCTCTTTTTGTTTTTAAGATTTCTTTTTGAATCAATATTTTTTTCCTCTCCCTTTGTTTAGGCTGTCTTCATTCCAAGAAAACATATATATATACATATACATGCATGTATGTATGTATTCACCAACATTTTCTTTAGTCCTTTTATTTCAGTCATCTATTTGGAACTCATTAGGCATTAGTTTTGAGGCAGGGATCTAAGTTTTCTTTGCACATCTGCCTCTCGTTCCAGCTTTTACCCACATTATCTGCTAAATTTTTATTTGTATTTCTATTTATTTCTAGATACTGATAATATTTCAGCACATGTATGTATGTATTCACCAACATTTTCTTTAGTCCTTTTATTTCAGTCATCTATTTGGAACTCATTAGGCATTAGTTTTGAGGCAGGGATCTAAGTTTTCTTTGCACATCTGCCTCTCGTTCCAGCTTTTACCCACATTATCTGCTAAATTTTTATTTGTATTTCTATTTATTTCTAGATACTGATAATATTTCAGCTTTTGAAATTTTACGTTATGCTGAGGGGTGACTTTCAGTCATTTTGAACAGAACTAAAACTCATAGAAAAGTGTTGTCTTTTTATTTTTAGAAAATGTAAATGTTTGAGGAACTCAAGTTTTTGTTTTTTTAATTTTTAATATTTTTTTTTAATTGGAAGATAATTGTTTTACAATGTTGTGTGCTCTCTGCCACCAAGTTTTTAAAACAGGTTATTTTGGAGAAACCAGAAATTGTAATGTAGTTTTACAACCAAGTCTGCATTCATGTCAGCAAAATGAGATCCTTTATAACTAATTGTGTGTATTAAAGACTGTCTCTGATTTTTGAGGGTCTCAAGAAGGAAGACACTGAATACTAGTCATCAGGGTGTCTAATTAAAGTTGCATAGTGGTTTTGAATATGTTACGTAGTCCACACACTGTTGTATTTTAGGCTATGCAGGATCAGTATTTATCAAGACCTCTTCAAGATACAAAACTTTTAAAAAGGCAGAACCTTTATTTTGGAAGCTAATAATTATCCAGTCATTAAAAATAATGCATTTAACAAAATGAATAAGCATTATTCATAGTCTATTTCTCTGCTTTTCCTTCTAATCTTGTTTTCAAAATGGAACTCAAAACGTGACAGCTTTTGTTTAACTAAAAGAAACCCCAGTAACATTAGAAATAGAACGTTGCTATCCTGCCCTTGAAGACAGGAGGAGAATGGGGTGACAGAGGATGAGATGGTTGGATGGCATCACTGACTCAGTGGACATGCATTTGAACAAACTCTGACAGTGAGGGACAGGGAAGCCTGGCATGCTGCAGTCCATGGGCTCGCAAAGAGTTGGACACAACTGAGCGACTGAAAACAGTCCTGCCCTTCCCCCTTCCCCTGGGGAACAAAAGACTGGGCACGTTCCTGCCTTGTGGATGGAGTTCTTTCCTCCAGAGATGTTTTTGGGAGAGGGGGGATGCAGTGTGCCTGCCTTTTAACAATTTATTTGAGGGCCCTTTTTTGTTGGGGTATAGAATGAGTCCAGTGGTACTTTTTGCCTTTTTCTTGCCTGAACATACATTAGACTTCTTTCCCCATTGCCTTGAATATCTGTTATGTTTTTCTGACATTATTTTAGTTTATATGTTTTGATACTTAAGAAATTCTACTCTTTTTTTTTTTTCTGACTTGAACTCTCTGCTGTTTCTTCTCCCTTTGTGAGGCATCCTATAGAAGTTCATCTGAGCCTTTTTGTTACAATGTCATTGTTTTAAATTTGAGTGCATGTTATACATTCATTAGAGAAGGCAATGGCACCCCACTCCAGTACTCTTGCCTGGAAAATCCCATGGACGGAGGAGCCTGGTAGGCTGCTAAGAGTCAGACACGACTGAGCGACTTCACTTTTTCTTTTCACCTTCATGCATTGGAGAAGGAAATGGCAACCCACTTGCTCCAGTGTTCTTGCTTGGAGAATCCCAGGGATGGGGGAGCCTGGTGGGCTGCCATCTGTGGGGTCACACAGAGTCGGACACGACTGAAGCGACTTAGCAGCAGCAGCAGCATACATTCATTATTGATATCTTTGCTAGAAACAGGGATGAAACTCATCAGGAGGCATTTATTCACACTATGGTAGTGTTTGCCACAGGTATTGGGTTATGTGTTTCAGGTAGCTTTTCATCTGAATTTTAAATAAACATGAATTTTTTCTAACTTGCCACATCCTCTCCCCTGTCCTAGGGTTGGACTGGTCTGAAGAGAGTGGAGAAGAACTTGAGGACTCAGAGCAGGCCTCGCCGTACCAGGTGGCCTGGTCCATCCGAGAGACCCTCAGATACGAAAGACACACGTGAGTCCTCTTTTTCCTTTTTATTCTTCAATTTCCACTGTAGTAAATGGGTTCCTCTGTGTATGCTAGTTTTTAAAATGTTACTGGATGTAGTTTTATTGTAATGGAGGTAAAAATAAATTCCACTTGAGAGGAGATGTACTATATTATTTGAGGAGAGTGATGTTTATGTTTCCTTGGTAAATTTGTTTCAGTATCTTTTTCAGTTATGACTGAAGGAACCAATTGTAATAGATTTTAGAACTGAAGGGGACCTGAGAGTTTATCTGATCCCATTTCCTCATTTTATAGAAGAGGAAATCAAGGCCTTGACGGGTTAACGAACTTGCCAGTGTCCCTGGCCTACTTGGAGTCCCCCTGTATGATTTCTCCATCTTTTCTTTGGCCCTATCCACACAGTAGCTGGGAATAGTTCTTTTTACTTCACCTCCATCTTATGCAAGATTGATCCTTTCTTTAATATTTCTAATGTGCTGAATATTTCTAATGTATTAAAGTAGTTTCCAAAGTAGTCTCATTAGAGGTTCTTGGTACCTGCCTTATCAGAAAGCTATAGGTCAATGCCCAGCCCCTTCAGTTCTCTTTCAGAGGACTGCCTTAGCATCATGGGGCTATGCTCTGGGTGCAGTGTGAGAGGACTGAGATAGATCCTTTTCTGTGAGGCCAAAAGGTGACTTACAGATTCAGCTAATTTTTTTTTTTTTTTTTAAGTTCTGTTGAATAGATGTTCAACAAGATAGAGGGGAGACTATCTGCCCCAGGCCAGCTCCTAGAATTTCAAAGTATCCTTGTATGGATATACATTCTAGGGTCTGGTTTCTGAATTTATAGGCATACAGTGTGATTTGTTAGTATACCCAGAGATGATTAGGCTTAAGAAACTGATTCACTGGAGACTAATGTATAAGCCAAAATGCCAGTTTATAGCCAGAAATACAATCATTAAGTGGTACAAATGTTCACTAAGCAAAACTATTTGGGAAGCAAGCTATAGTCAGAAGTTTATTTGGACGTGGAGTTAGAGCAGGAGAGTTAGCTGTATTTATTAATTGTCGTTGTCCTTAACCTTAATAGTCTGATGCTTCCATTTCCACTCTTGGGACTTATATCCCATATAGTTGTCCCTGTCTCTCCTGTCTCCGAGTTAGTATTAGAAAGTGCTATGTTTTTTTTCTCTCTGAGGTTCTGTTGTATGTGTCAATTCAAGACTATTTCCCTATCATTAGCATTTCTTGCTTTCAGATGGAAGTACAACTGAGCTTAAGCTTTCTTTCCAAGTTACAGATAATATCAAACATGTTTCCTAAGGTTGATATTCATATCAGCTCAGCTTGACTTGGAATATTTTGAGTTAATTTAACAAATTGCTCTAAATGAGGTAACATAAGTAAATGCTCAGCATAATACCTGATTCATGAGAAACGACTGGTAAATGGTAGCCAAGAATCCTATTTTAATTCTGCAGGTGACCTGAAGATTAGTATTGGCAGTATTTGCCTTTGATCAAGAGCAGTTTACATTCCATTTCTTCCTTAATTGCAGAGTTCTCGGAATTTGTGTTAGACGTGTGACCAGTTGTCATCGTCGTTATCTCTGTAGCACTTCACTTTCTTGGCCAGTGTTGCTAACTTGCTTCTTCCTTGACTCACCGTGATACTCTGCTTTCCTGGCCCTTCTTTCCCTTCACTGTGTATTTCTCCTTTTTACAAGCAGTTGTCTTTTCGTTCTTGCCCAGCTGTCCCTTTAATCTTTTCCTCTTCACTCATTTCTTTGTTCACTCACTCAGCATAATCTCGCTGAACTCGTATTATGCTTCAGGCAATGTTCTGCTTCAGGCACAGGACACTGCATTCTTTCCCTTGGGTGAAACTGGGGTTGCTTGGTTTATCATCCCTCCTGTGCCTGCAGCTGCATGTCTGCATGTACCGATGTGCTCTCTCAGGAACTCTGTCCTATACTGCAGATGACCTGTAGAACAACTTCCTTCCAGCTTCTAGTTGTACTCCACTGTAACAGCAAATGGAGAGCTCTAGCAAGCTGGTCCTGCCTAGCCTGTCCATTATATCTTTAAGAAAGTTTTCCCATGTGAGATTTCTCAAAAGGTTTTGCCGTTTAAAATCCCTCAGTGCATTCATTGTGTTTGGGGAAGAAAAACGGAAAGTGGTTTGATCACTGCATTCCCCTCTGAATAACCTTTTCATGAACTTTCTTCCTAAACTAACGTGGTACTTAAAGAAATTTGGGGAGAAAGTTTGGCCTTGTTTTGGCAAAGGTTCCTTGGTTATTTAGTTTAGTTGTAGATGCATATGCCAAAGCGGAGCTCTCAGGATTTTACTCGGAGACGGCAATGGCACTCCAGTCCAGTACTCTTGCCTGGAAAATCCATGGACGGAGGAGCCTGGTGGGCTGCCGTCTATGGGGTCACACAGAGTTGGACATGACTGAAGTGACTTAGCAGCAGCAGCAGGATTTTACCGAGGTCTCTCAGTAGCAGAAGTAAGTTGGTATCTTAAATGTGTTATTAAGGAACAGTAATTATTGCCAGGAACTACTTACCTTTTCACATTCCTAATGATGTCTTCAATAGAATAACGTTCTTAATTTTAATGAGTACAATTTAATAGTGTTTTTTTTTTTTTCCTTTCTGGTTAGTTTATTTGTGACTCACTTGAGAAAATCATTGCTTATGCTAGGATTATGAAGCTATTTCTCATAATATCTTTTAAAAGATTTATTGTTTTACTGGCAGTCTTTCTGGACTTTATTTTTATATATATTATATGTGATGGGAGTTAGGACCAAGGATCATTTTGTTTTTTCCAGTATGAGTTTTCTATTTAAGCAACACTATTGAACACTTGCTTTCCATTGCACTGGAACCCTCGACATATATGTTTGTCTGTGCATTTTCTAATCTCCTCCATTGGTCTGTTTGTCCTTGTGCCAATAACTCAAAGTTTTAATTAAAATAGCTTCGTAATAGATTTAAATCTTCTTAAACAGAGCTTTGGGTTTCATGGCTTTTTCTTCCTTTTTAACTTCTTATTTTTTGTTTCATTGCTTTCTTTTCTACTTGGCTCCACCATGTGGCATCTTCCCTGATTAGGGATTGAACCTCTGCCTCCTGCACTGGGGTGCGGTGTCTTAACCACTGGACCGTCAGGAAAGTCCTGTTTTGTTGCTTTCTGTTCTTTATTGTTTTTTCTGTTTGGCTTTAATTTTTTGAAGTTTTTAAGATAATAGCTTAAGTCATGTAAATCTGAGATATTTCTGGCATGGATGCTTGGTGCTATTCATTTTCCTCTAAGCACTGTTTTTAGCCGCATCCTACAAATTTTGGTATGACATGTTTTCATTTTTATTAAATTCAGAATACTTTCTAATACCCACCCCACCTCCTTTTTTTTTTAATCTCTGTGCAGCCTTTGGAATCTTACTTCCCTGACGGGGAACCTAGGCCCTTGGCAGTAAGATCTAGAAGTCCTAACCACTGGCCCACAGGGAACTCCAATGCCCCTTTTGATATCTTGTTTGATCTATGGGTTATTTAGAAGTCATATTTAGTTTACACATACTTGGAGATTTATCAGAAATTGGTTTCTCATTTAATTGTACTGTGATCAGAGATCACATTTAGATTAGAGTGTTCTGTAAATGTCAGGTCAACTTGGTTAATAGTATTGAGGTTTTCTCTGATTTTCTTTCTTTTCATCTTTAGTGATTTCCTTTCGTTTTGTTCTATCAATTACTGAGAATGGGATGTTGAAATCTCTATTTGACTTTTTTTTTTTTTAGGAAAATTACATATCTTCTTTATTTTTAAATTATCCTTAATATTACTACATTTGCCAATAGAGAAAACTTGTATATGCTTGAATGTGAAAGATGGGGTTAGGCAATGTAGATGGAGTGCTGGACCGCCAGCTCCTAAGTGAGACTGTTGGTATCAGTGTTTTGTGGTCTTTTTTCTACCATGAGAGACTAAGCAGAATCCTTTTTTATTATTCAGTTTATTTAAACTAAAAAGTAAATAAAACAAAATGCCCTAAAACATAGCGTATCTATTTTTCCTCCCATATACCTCTGTCTCTGGCATCCACCAATCAAGTCTTCTGTTAAAGATTCCACTTACAAGGAGAGATCATATGGCATTTATTTCTCTGACTTAATTTCATTTAGCATACTGCCCTTGATGTCCCTCTGTGTTGTCACGAATGACAGGATCTCCGTTTTTGTGGCTGAATAATATTCTATCATGTACATCTCCTGCAGTCTCTTTATGCATTCATCCGTGTGTAGGCGCTTAGGTTGCTTCCACATCTTGGCTATTGTGAGCAATGATGTAGTGAACCCGGTGATGCTGATATCTCTTTGAGACAGTGACTTCATTTCCATTGATTATATGTCCCCAGAGGTGAGACTGCTGGGTCATGTGGTAACTCTGTTCTATTTTTAATTTTTTGAACTGTTCAGACTGTTTCCCAAGTGTCTGCTCCAGTTTACATTCCCACCAACAGGGTACAAGGGTTCTCTTTTGTCTACAACCTCACCAACCCTTGTTATTTCTTTTTGATAGTAGGTATTCCAACAGGTTGGAGGTGACATCTTACTGTAGTTTTTATTTTTGTTTTGTTTCATTTTTTGGCTGTGCCCTGCAGCATGTGGGATCTTAATTCTCTGACCAGGGATCAAACCCATGCCCCTGTATTGGGAGCATGGAATCTTAACCACTGGACCACCAGGAAAGCCCTCTAATTCTTCAAACATTTTATGTAATTCACCAGTGAATCCATCTGGTCCTGAATTTTTTCTTTGTGGAAAGTTTTTGCCCTTTTGTTGTTTTAATAAATTAACTTGAATTTTATTTGTAAAATTTCTTGTTGCTCTGAGATTACAGACAAGCCTAAAGTCTTAGGAAATCAGGTTTAGAACTTTACTGCTCTGTACGTGGGGCTACCTGTACTTATATTGTGATTTCACACATATTATTTCTCTTAACCATGGGAGATAGAGGAGCCAGCTATGTCTCTCATTTCACCAGTGAGAAAATTTAAAGAAGGAAGGAAACAACACTTACTGAGGAGTGCTGTAGGTACAAGCTCGTCACTGCTGGTAAATGATAGGACCTGGCCTTTCTCTTCCTAGTTTGGTAATCTTCCTAAGCAACTAGGTTTGAAGAATGTACTTGCATGTTCCATCCTGTCGGACTCTTTGCAACCCCATGGACTGTAGCCTGCCAGGCTCCTCTGTCCAAGCGATTATCCTGGCGAAAACATGGGAGTGGGTTGCTATTTCCTACTCTAGGCGATCTTCCCAACCCAGGGATCGAATCCAAGTCTTCTGCATTGGCAGGTGGATTCTTTATCACTAAGCCGCCTGGGAAGCCCCTTGAAGTATTACGCTCAAGCCGTCTTAGAGTGGAAGGCACCTTGAAGACTTTGTAGTTGAGGACCATACCGAGGATGGTCTGTGAACCTGTGCTAGTCTGCAGACTGCCAGTTATTGGGCCACAGCAAGATAAATTTGAAAGTTAGGAATAAGCTCTGAAAACTTTTATCACTACATAACATGCCTCTACATCCCTGTGCAGCTTCTCATGGTTAACTTGAGAACCATTCATTCAGTCCATTTTCTGTGCAGTAATAGTCTTTTTAAGTAACATTGTTGGCAGTTGATTAGTCACCCTACCTTTATTTTCCCTTAAAGACTTAGCTGTTTCTCTCCTCTTTCTATTATGACCCTTCCATTCTCTTAGTTATGCAGATTCAAAGTCATTATTGACTTTCTTATCCTTCATGCCCAGTCACCGAATTCTTTTGTGATAATGGCCCTTATGTGTCTTGTTCTTTCTGTTATCTCTGTGGTCTTTTAGTGACTCCCAGTTGTTAGCTGTTGACTTTGAAATCTGTATCTCATCCCTAAAAGTGCTCAAATTTATAATTTCCAACGGGTTTTCTACCACTCCCTTTGATGACTCCTCTGCATTTTAAATTACATAGGTCTAAAATGGAATTTGAGCTTCTCATCTGGCTCAGTGGTAAAGAACCCTGCTGGCAATGCGGGAGATACAGGACATAGGGTTCACTCTCTGATTCGGGAAGATCTCCTGGAGAAGGAAATGGCAACACACTCTATTATTGCATGTGTGCTAAGCCACTTCAGTCATGTCTGACTCTTTGTGATCCTATGTGAACTATATAGCCCACCAGGCTCCTCTGTCCATGGGATTCTCCAGGCAAGAATACTGGAGAATCTTGTGGGTTGCCACACCCTCCTCCAAGGGATCTCCCCAAACCAGGCATCAAACCTGAGTCTCTTACGTCTCCTGCATTGGCAGGAGGGTTCTTTACAGTTAGCTCTACCTGGGAAGCCCTCCAGTATTCTTGTCATGGACAGATGAACCTGGTGGGCTGTAGTCTGTGGGGTTGCAAAGAGACGGACTTGACTGTGCATGTATGCATGCAAAATGGGATTTATTTCCTACCCCAGATTTCCTCTTGCTGCTGTTTCCTGGTCTCTGCCAGTGGAACTGCTGGGTGATAATCGTCCCTTCGGCTTCTTCCTTGCCCGGCTGACACATCTTTAATACATGCAGATGACCTCTCATGTTCTCCAGTCCTGCTGCTGCCATCTTGGTGTGGGGTCTTTGTTATTTCTTACCTGGAGTTTTTGGTTTTTGTTTGTTTACGAATCACAGCCAATTGTTGCTGCCAGTACTCTTTCTTGCCTGGAAAACCCCATGGACGGAGGAGCCTGGTGGGCTGCAGTCCATGGGGTCGCAGAGTCGCACACAACTGAGTGACTTTACTCTCACTTTTCACTCTCATGCATTGGAGAAGGAAACGGCACCCCACTCCAGTGTTCTTGCCTGGAGAATCCCAGGGACGGGGGAGCCCGGTGGGCTGCCGCATCTGGGGTCGCAGAGTTGGACATGACTGACGCGACTCAGCAGCAGCAGCAG
>SJYX01006495.1:266322-328017 GCA_006410675.1 Oreotragus oreotragus
ATTATAAGAGAGGTCCCCAAACCCGTGAGATGACACCAAGCAAAATGTGGCCCATCAGCCTGCCTCCCAGAAGCCCTGTAGTAGACGGAGCTGCAGCAGGCAGATGCGTCTCATTTGTAGACAGAAGGATGAGAAGTATTTGAGTACTCCATGAGGCGAAGATATAAAAGTGTAGCTGAAGAAGAGACTCTTGCCCAAGGAATTGGAAAGGAAGAAAAAAAATGATATGTGAATAATGACTTACAGCTTACAGAGTGCTTTATCATATGTGAGCTTCACAACATAATTGTTTTGATTTTTTGATTAACAAACTGAGCCTTGATGGGGTTAGATGAGAGGTCAACAAACCAAATTTCAGGTGTTCAATTACCCCTGAAAACATGTACTGAGTCAGGTGTGGGTACGTGCAGCCACCGTGAAACTGTGAAGTTGGCAGTGACAATGCTTTCATATTATGACTCTGGAAAGGAGGAGAAGGTACCTCACAGTTCTTGCATTTAGAACAGCTTTTATTTTTACTCATGGAGTCACACTTTGGCCTCAAGGACGGCTGATCAAACACCTCCTGGCACTTGGCAGAGGAAGCGTGTGGCCGGGGTCTGATGAAGCATCTTGTAGCTCCCACGACAAAGGAAGGGGCCCAGGCCTGAGAAGGTCTGGGTCTGGCTCACTTCCCCACGTGATGGGGATTCTCTGAGCACTTTCATCACCAGAACTCATACAGGATGCCACCAAGATCAGCAACTTCATGCTCTTAAGTGACAAAATTTAAACTAAAATCAATGTTATTCAGCAGTCTCCATGGGTAAAAACTCATACAAGTAAACTAGTTGGGTTGTGGAGGAAAAGAAAACAGAGTCAGCGTTCTGCGGTGCACACAGTGAGCGCTTAAATGTTGAGTAAGGGAATGTCTGCAGCTCGGCTCGCCTTCTTGGCCAACTTCATCACCTGGTCACGTGCCCCGTTAGTCCAGGACCCCCCTCTCTGCGATGTAAGGGCTCGACACACTAATGGAGGCTTCCTGAGCTAAAATGCCATACCCTGACACAGCCACCAAAAACGGACTCTTTACGTGTTGAAGGTGAAGTGGCTGAGAATGGATGAAATGACCACATCACACATGCTTGGCTTATTCACAGGGGCAGGCACACAGATGAACCAAGGGAAGTTCGCTAAGACATGGGATGATACAGCTGGTCCTGTGGAAAGGCCAGTGGGAGGTACAAGAGAGCAGAGTTCTTTCCACACATGGTTGAGGACTAGGTCAGTCCCCACTAAAGCTTTTCCTCTCATCTATTTTTCCTGTTATTTCCTCTTAAGCCATGCAAGAGACAACTATCCCCCCCTAAAACTCTACCTTTCCTGGAAGCAACTTCAAATCACTACATTATTAGGTTTCAGACGGTAAAGAATCTACCTGCAAGGCAAGAGACCCAGGTTCAGTCCCTGGGTCAGGAAGACCCCCTTGAGAAGGAAATGGCAACCCACTTTGGTATTCTTGCCTGGAGAATCCCCATGGACAGAGGAGCCTGGTGGGCTACAGTCCATGGGGTCACAAAGAGTCAGACATGACTCAGCGACCAAGCACACACTTTATTATTTAAAAAAGGAGTCTATTATTTTTCTTCTGCCATGAACGGGAAACCCAAGTGTCTTCAAAGCGTGTCTTATAAAGGAAGCCAGAGGCCGAACTGACACCAGAAATGGTGGACATGTGGCCTTTCAAAGAGGGAGATATAAAATGAATAGTTTAGACTATGAGTCCCCCCAGATAATCCTAGCATTTAACGGTGTAAAACGAACAAACAAATACATAAAAGGATGTTGAAATTACAATTAAATAGAAACTTATTTGAGGGGGGAGTCATTTCCTCAGCAATTTCCCTGCTTTTCATTGCCTGCTGTCACTATATATTAAGATATTATTGCAGTGGCTTTCAGGCATCTTTTAGTTGCCTAAGTATTTTCAGCACTTTGTCTCTATACAAGATTCATAAATGAAAAGCATGGGTTACAGTTGCCTTCCTGTACCTGTTGATATTTGTATGGTTCACAAGATATATTAAGTCTTTATTCAGGCTTCCCTGATAACTCAGTTGGTAAAGAATTCGCCTGCAATGCAGGAGACCCCAGTTTGATTGATTCCTGGGTCGGGAAGATTCTCTGGAGAAGGGATAGGCTACCTACTCCAGTATTCTTGGGCTTCCCTTGTGGCTCAGCTGGTAAAGAATCCGCCTGCAATGTGGGGACCTAGGTTTGATCCCTGGGTTGGGAAGATCCCCTGGAGAAGGCAAAGGCTACCCACTCCAGTATTCTGGTCTGGATAATTCTATGGACTGTATAGTTCATGGGGTCGCAAAGAGCTGGACACGACTGAGCGGCTTGCACTTTGCACTTTCATTATCCAAAATAGGTGTGGACTTACAGATGGTGCTGAGTTGCCCCCAACAATCTCCCTGGAGTTTCTTCTTGACTCCAACCCGCACAGCGGCAGGAAGAGCCCTTTTAGTTACCGTTTGCAAAGTGCTTCCAGGTGCCAGGCCATGTTCTGAATGTTTCACCAATGTGAACTCAAAATCCTTAAAGCCGACTTGTGAGGTAACAGTAGCAACATCCTACTTGGACGGGCAAGAACACGGCGGCTCAGGTAAATGAATCAACTTGCCTGCATGCCTCACCCGTGTGGGGCTTCCTTGGTGGCTCCGTGGGTAAAGAATCCCCCTGCAGTGCAAGAGACACAGGAGACGCAGGTTCGATCCCTGGGTCGAGAAGATCCCCTGGAGGAGGAAATAGCAATCCACTCCAATACTCCCAACTGGAGAATCCCCCAGACAGAGGAGTACATGGGGTCACAAAAGAGTTGGACACAACTTAGCGGCTAAACAACAAACACAGCTCACGTAACCCACAAAGACCAGCTGCCTCGGGGCTGCTGAGAGCTGCAGTTGGCACTGGAGCCCAGGCATCGGGCTGCAGAGCTGGGTCCACAGCTGGTCCCCCTGTGGCCTCTCGCCCTCCTGGCTACCCGACCAGAGTGAGCCTTGCCCCGGACAGCCTCCCACAGGGACCCGGGGCAGCCTCGCCTTGCGGAGGGGACTTCCTGCCCCTAGAAGAGCCTCGGGCAGACTCTGCGTGGACGGGACCCACAGGGACACGGGGAGGGACCTCTCCTGCCGTGGCCCCTTGCTGGCTCCTCTCTCGTACCTCAGGTTGAGCACCGCTGGGGGGCGTCCGATAGAAGAAATTGGACTTTCTGAACTTTCCCAAGGAAAGGAAAGGAAGTAAGAGTGGGTCATTGAAAATACTATTGTTCAGCAAGGAAAGGAAGAGCGAGCGAGTCATTGAAAATACTGTTGTTCAGCCATTCAGTCATGTCCAACTCTTCGTGACCCCACCGGCTGCAGCACACCAGGCCTCCCTGCCCGTCACCATCTCCCGGAGCTTGCTCAAATTCATGTCCATTGAGTCGGTGATGCCATCCAACCGTCTCATCCTCTGTTGTCCCCTTTTCCTCCTGCCTTCAGTCTCTCCCAGCATCAGGGTTTTTTCCAATGAGTTGGCTCTTGGCATCCCCAAAGTTGAAATTATCCACTGAAAATATCCTAAGGCTTCATCTGTTCTGTTTTTAAAGTTTTTCTGAGTCTCTTTGCAAGGGTGGCTCTCTCCCATGTTTGAGAAAGAAGCGGGAGGTAGGGAGGAGAGGAGACTCCTGAATGAAGCCCTCGTTGGAGCATCGAGTCCCCGAGAGAACACAACGCTTAGAGGACAGTCGTGCACAGGACTTCTGTTGCCTTATTAAGTCAAACAAGTTAGAAGCCATATGTCTCCTCAAAAATTGGAACATGTTTGTTTACAAACGTACCCAGTAAGTGACAAGACGTATAGAAAATAAATACGACACCCTCTGAATTTCAAAACTAGTTCTTCTTGACTAAGTTAGCCAGTGAAATAGGTTAAGGTAAAAATAGCCTAAACTGAAAAAATATCAAATAACCATTTCCCTTTAAGGGACTCAGAAAGGAGGCTCTCTAAGTGACATACAGCTGCCACTGCAGTAGCCTCGTTTGTTTAAATTTTGGTCTTCAAATAGCTGCCATTAACAAAACTTAGCCAAGTTCTCTTGAACCATGAAGAATGGATTCTCACTCCTCTGGAGCTCTGCCACGCGCTAAGATGAGGAAACAAAGTCAACAACTCAAAGGGCAGACTGTGCCGACAGCACCGTCACCCAGGAAGCAGTGATGTGCTGGTATTCGTTCACCCTCTCATCCAAGAATCCGAAACCATCCTCCACACGTCACCTCTAATGGGCAGGGAGGTGGCAAGTATTGTTTTTCTCTTCATTGCACAGTGTATAAATACCTCGGGAGGCGGCGCGCTCCCGGGAAATAATTACTGTTCTCACTGCTGTTTCCAGGAACACACACAGAGACGCCCTTTCATGCCATGTAATGAGTTACTGACAGAGTCAATAGCAGACCCCAGGTTTTCTGTGTCCAACTGAAACATGATGTGTATCTTTGCCTTCATCACTGATACGGGCTGAGTTCCCTTCCCACCCACTCTTAATTTTAAGCTCATAAAGGCCAGCGATTCCGCACCTGTAGATTAGGACAATTAAACATCAAGGCATGGTCCTGTCTGTGGTCTAGTCTCCCTGTGCCAAGCTGAGCAGTTTGAATGTCTTATGATCTAATTACAGCTCCAGGTAAAGACCTTGACTCCCTTTTCACTAGATGCTTTCTCTTGAAACCTCAGAAGCTCCACTCCTTTCAGTTCAGTTCAGTTTAGTCGCTCAGTTGTGTCCAACTCTTTGTGACCCCATGGACCGCAGCACGCCAGGCCTCCCTGTCCATCACCAACTCCCGGAGTTTACTCAAGCTCATGTTCATCGAGGCGGTGCTGCCATCCAACCATCTCATCCTCTGTCGTCCCCTTCTCCTCCTGCCTTCAATCTTTCCCAGCATCAGGGCCTTTTCCAAGGAGTCAGTTCTTCGTATCAGGGGGCCAAAGGATTGGAGCTTCAGCGTCAGTCCTCTACCGTTCTGTTTCCCAGAGACCCTCATTCAGCATCAGTCCTCTGCCGTTCTGTTTCCCAGAGACCCTTGGCCCACCCACACTGTGCCCAGTAGAAAAACTCCTCTCTGGGGTCTTCTCCAGGCTGGAGCAGGGCGCTCCGTTACTGTCCCCGGTGGGGAAAGACCACGTCCACAGCGGGAGCTGGGGTTAGACTGTGATGCTCGCTCAGCAGAGGGTTTGGAGGGATGCCAGAAGGATGATTCTAGAAAGTGCTGGGTAAGTGTACCCTGGATTCTTTTTTTTAACCCATGTTCTGATTTCCCCTCTTGTTCACCTGACGCTCTCTGCCTTGGCATTCTCGTGCATGTCCTAGATTACACACGTCCTTCCATGCGTGGCTGAATCGAAGCCGGTGGGGTGCCCAGCACGTGCCGCCTGCTCTCCCATCTCTTTCACGGACTTGTTCTCCTAGAGGTCCCACAGCACCTGGGCTCCTCCAGCACGTGCAGACTGCGCTCGGCGACCACACCACCAGCGCTTTCCTCCTCTGTCTGGAGGTGGCATTACCACCCTCCTGCCCAAGCCCTTCACAGCCATTCCTGAGCCATCTTATCTCCGCACCCCTGGACTAGATGGACGGTGAGCTGGGCTGACAGGTCCAACGCCTGGACCTTTTCCTCCTCTCCTCTCTTGATGCAAACTGGAGTTCCAGCCCTGAGCCTCTGACCTAAATCACAGAAAGCACAACAGAAGCGAAAGCCTACTCTCCCTCGTTGGTTTCACGAATGTTTGCGAAGATGCAGCTGGCATCTGTTTCCGGTTATCCATGGGCCTCAGTTCCTGCTCTTTGCTTTATGACATCCCAGACATTGTAACCAAAAGCGCCCTGCTCACACCGCAGGCTCAGGCACCAAATTTAGAAAAGATGAACTTCCACCCCAAAGCCACCTGGGCTCCTCCAGCATGTGCAGACTGCTGGAGGAGCCGTCCCTGCAGGAAGCTTCCCCTTAGTGACCTGTAGAAGTGTGCCTGTGTCTCAGGGTGTGAGGGGGCCTTGAGGAAGACCCCAGACATCCAGGGCATGTGTCCTTCCGACGCTGGAACAGGCTGCTGTGTCTCGGGCTGTGTAGCGCTGAAGGAGCAGCTAGCTTGTAGGGTGGATACACCCGGTCACGTGGGCCTCTCTCGTGGCGCAGATGGTAAAGACTGTCTGCGATGCAGGAGGCCCGGGTTTGATCTCTGGGTCGGGAAGATCCCCTGGAGAAGGGAATGGCAACCTATACCAGTATTCTTTCCTGGAGACTCCCGGGGACAGGGGAGCCTGGCGGGCTACAGACACTGGTTTCGCAAAGTGTCAGACAAGACTGAAGTGACTAACACACTTTCACACCTGGCCAATATTAAACACCAGGGGCGGACAAGGAGCTGAAACTGAGTGGGAGACACCGGTTTTGTTTCAATCCCAGAGTCTCTCCTGGCTGTGGATTCAGGAGTCCAGTGGATGCAAGGGTTCCTGGCCTGCTCTTTGGACCTGATTGGATCTGAGGGTTACGTGTACACATGTGATGATTTTGCTATAAAACAGTACCCTCACTCTGCTTATGTTTATTTTCAACTCAAGTCAGTCAGATCAGTTGGTTTCCTTCAGTCGTACCCAGGTAGCTTCCTCCCCCACCTATAATCTTTCAAACGCTCCCTCGGGTTAGGGGAATTATGGACTAATGTAGCCTTATGTCTTCAGTACAGTGAAAATTAGTCTCAGAATTTGTCACTCTCAGGATGCTTTTCTGATTAATTAATAAAAAAAAAAAGACTGCTATCTACATAGCATATAAATCTTTACCTCTGGGCAATTTTAATATCAATGAGAATATAACATATCTCCCTGTTTTTTTTCTGAGGACTAGGCTGGTTCCCTGGAAGATAAAGTGGATGATCCCCTCCACCACAACCAGGGACTGTCATCACAGAAGCCCCCCGACCCCCGGCACTCCAAGGCCATATCTTCTTTTCCCATGAAGCTCTGAATCCTGCAAATAGTGGGCATTCATCAAACATTGATTTTATGAGATCCAAGGTTTCTATTTATATGTAGGAGATTTGGTTGATTTACTGCTTATTATATACCCTGGAGAAGGAAATGGCAACCCACTCCAGTATTCTTGCCTGGAGAATTCCATGGACAGAGGAGCCTGGTGGGCTTATAGTCCATGGGGTTGCAAAGAGTCGGACATGACTGAGCAACTAACCCACTGCTTATTTTAATGGTTGATTAAATTCCTAAAATGTCCAAGTCACTGGGATGTTACCAGCTGTTAATTAAGGAAAATTTTTAATAGGTCTATGATTAATTCCCTTGAAGACCTAAGCTGGCCTAGCATCATTGTCCAAGAGAAATCCTTACCTGACTTTAAAATCTAACACGCCCTTTCCCTTCCCCTTCCCATCAAATCTCTTACAACCAAACGACTGGTTTACTTTTTAACTATGTGTGTTCAGTTGTAATTAATTAGCTTTGTCAGTAATGATGCAAACACGAGGGTCATTAAGAAGTAGCTTCCAACTGCTTGCTTTTTAAAATTCCTCAATGACTTTGATAATTTGATACTGGTATTACCTAAATAAGCAAACCCAAGTGGAAAACCTGGATTCTCAGAAAAGAAAAATTAGGGTGTTAAAAATTCACTTAAAATTCAGAATATGATTCATTTCTGAAAATGAGTGCCCTTCAGGCACTTAAATATATGATTCAATTTGTTAAAATGTGATTTACATACTGTGTGCCAGGAACACATTTATTAGATAAAGTGAGGTACACCTAAGCTGCAAGCACATTCTCCAAAGAGAACTGGTTAATACAGTTAGAATAAAAACAGGAAGCAAGGCTTAGCATGAAGTCTCACAGATCATTTCCAAAGAGCACGGGTCCTGCATTAAAGAGTACAGAAATCACAGGAATGTTCTATAACAATGAAACATTAAGACAGCCATCAGTGCTCTGACACCAACCATAAATGTACTTCAGAGAGGGGGTGTTGGGAAAAAAAAACTCCTGAATGCACTTAATTGGGCACTTCAAACCACAGCAGAATGCTTCCTATTGGTTCTAAGCTTCACAGTTACCAAGCTTGGAGGGGGAATATTATTTTGCCCCAGGCGTTTTACGCCCTGTCTGCATGTTGTTTGCATAAACACCTCATTATGCAAAAACGCGGCAGGAGCACCCCGTGTTTACTTCATACTTATCAATAGCATCGACATCGTGTTCCTCACCCTGCAGTATGGAAATCTCATTGATTTTGCCAGTGTTTACAAGAGGATCATAAACCCCAGAGACGACGGATTTCAGCGGCTCAGAAGTGAGGTGCAGCTGGGTCGCTGGGATGCATTTCGGTAGAAGAGGGAGGGGAAGTCAGGGGTACCTTGCAGGGGAACTGGGCCTTTCCATTCTCGGGTACTAGAGTAAAAGGCTCTGGGCAAAGTGGGTGGCAAGAAGGGATGGGCACAGATTACTTGATGAAAATGACAGCCACCTCTGAGGATGGAGAGAAGGGCAATAGACAAGAGAGGCACAAAGAGATTCTGAGTCAGCCACGGAGCTGGTCCACCAAGAGTCAGGAGGCCCTCTGGTTGGACACACTGGAGGACATGTGCGTATTTATTCTTNGATGGGCACAGATTACTTGATGAAAATGACAGCCACCTCTGAGGATGGAGAGAAGGGCAATAGACAAGAGAGGCACAAAGAGATTCTGAGTCAGCCACGGAGCTGGTCCACCAAGAGTCAGGAGGCCCTCTGGTTGGACACACTGGAGGACATGTGCGTATTTATTCTTCCCACTTACTTGCTGAAAGAACGTATAGAGAGGTGCTCGGTGACTCACGCAGGGTCACACAATCACCCAGAAGGAGCAGTAGAGGAACCCAGTTCTCATGATCAGCTACACAATGGTCCCCTCAAGAGGTTGCTTCCTTCGTCTTCTTGACCTCACTTAGCTGGTCTGCGCCAGCAAGACACGTCTGCAGGATTGAGCAGTAAAGTGTTGAAGAGACGACGGATTTCAGCGGCTCAGGAGTGAGGTGCAGCTGGGTCGCTGGGATGCATTTCGGTGGAAGAGGGAGGGGAAGTCAGGGGTACCTTGCAGGGGAACTGGGCCTTTCCATTCTTGGGTACTAGAGTAAAAGGCTCTGGGCAAGGTGGGTGGCAAGAAGAGATGGGCACAGATTACTTGATGAAAATGACAGCCACCTCTGAGGATGGAGAGAAGGGCAATAGACAAGAGAGGCACAAAGAGATTCTGAGTCAGCCACGGAGCTGGTCCACCAAGAGTCAGGAGGCCCTCTGGTTGGACACACTGGAGGACATGTGCGTATTTATTCTTCCCACTTACTCGCTGAAAGAACGCATAGAGAGGTGCTCGGTGACTCACGCAGGGTCACACGATCACTCAGAAGAAGCAGTAGAGGAACCCAGCTCTCATGATCAGCTACACAATGGTCCCCTCAAGAGGTTGCTTCCTTCATCTTCTTGACCTCACTTAGCTGGTCTGCGCCAGCAAGACACGTCTGCAGGATTGAGCAGTAAAGTGTTGGCTCAGAGCCAATCCAATGCCTGCTTCAGTGGATTGCTAGNCAAGAGGTTGCTTCCTTCGTCTTCTTGACCTCACTTAGCTGGTCTGCGCCAGCAAGACACGTCTGCAGGATTGAGCAGTAAAGTGTTGGCTCAGAGCCAATCCAATGCCTGCTTCAGTGGATTGCTAAAGGCACGTGAACCCGACCTTGATGTTTTGCAGTCCCTCTCACCCTTACCACATAACCCATGTGCTTGTCTTCAGGAGCAGCTTGCATAGAACCACAGATAAAGTCGCTATGCAAAGCAAAGTTGTTTTATTTGTTTATTTTTTAATTGGAAATCCCTTCTTGTTTATCTTTCAACATTCAATGAGTTGACATATTTCTTCTTTTACAAAAAGTGTCCTTTGTCCCAAGAGCATGTATGCTGAAGCATCGGAGTATTGGGAAAGGGCTTGTCTAGGGAGCTGAATTGTCTCTTTTCCATGACGGCTAGTACTAAGATAATCTAATGAGACTATAAACATAGAAATATTAAGAAAAGAAAATGACCCACTAGCACATTTGTTTCCAGCATTTTTAGACTGGTGACTATTGTTTCTAGAATTGCAGAGAGGTTTTCCAGTTTGACACAGAACAAGAAATGTGATTTTTGCTTCCAGGAGAACAAGAAAGAACTCATTATAATAGACAAGGTATGATCCTAATGCCCTAAACTAGAGCAATGGCAGGAGGGGTGGCTGGTAATAGTAGGAGCAGAAATAAAGCTGCAAATGAGAGAGTAATAGAATTAGTAAGTGACTGCAACCTGGAGTGCAAAGGAAGTAAACTATTGAAAGAATACTCCATTTGGTTTTTTAAAGAAGCTGTCTGGTAGAGAAGTCCTACATACAATCACAGATTTTCTTCAGCAATATGAAACATGTCATGAATCCAGCTTGTAGGGCTACTCACTAAAATGTTATTAACCAAGACCAACCAAAACGTCAGCAAGTTTGGAACTCTGCTCAATGTTATGTGACAGCCTGCAGGAGAGAGGAGTTTAGGGGAGAAAGGATTCATGTGTATGTATAGCTGAGTCCCTTCACTGTTCACCTGAGATTGTCACGACATTGTTAAACGGCTATATCCCCAATAGATGCATTTCACTATACCCCAGACAAAATGAAAAGTTAAAAACAAAGAAAAGATGTTAGCATATTTTTTTGAGTGTTGACCCTGTGTTCTGCGATGGTGATATTTTGCTTTAAGGCTAGAGCAGCTATCTAAGCCTCATCCTGAGGCGACAAGAAGCCTACATTTACTGAATTTATGTGACAACTTTGACCTCAAACAATATCACTTATGCCAATGCTAAAACTCAAGTAACAGAAGCCTATCAACAATGATAGAATTCTTCACATTTTGAGGAAGCAACACACAAGATTTTGATACATCTACAATACAGTATAATTTGAAATGCCAACTTGTCTGAGAAGAAAGAACCAAATTTCAACCAATGCGTTGGAATTTTGGAGAAACTGAACAGAAATTGAGCTGTTTTTCTGAGAAGAGAAGAAACCGATAAAGCACAGCAAATGAATGTTGAATTGGAATGTCAATAGAGAAAGTAAGACCATCTCTTAATATATTTTGGAATATGACAAAGTAAAAGTATACCTTGCCCAAAATCAGTCAATAGGAAAAGAGTACCCAAGAAGGATGTGCACCAATAACTGAGAAAAGCCAGGAAGTAAGAGGGCCCTGGATACAAGGAGAGCGCCTGAGTGAGAACCACAGAGCCGAGTGAAGACCGAAGTGGGAGAAGTTACAGAAAGCAAGGTTTTGCTTAAATATAAGGGAACACATTTTCAGTTAAGTTCTTCAAAAATGGTGCTAGCTGCACTCTGGTGCTGGAAGGATCACGTGGTTCAGCGTCTAAGCAGAGGTCAGATAGGCGCTTGTCGAGGGGTGCACTCTTTGGAGGCCCGCCACAGGCGACACAGGACCTTCCTGACACAGTGCAGGAGCCTAGCGTTTGTCCCCTTCAGCATATTCTGTGGCCTTCATTTTCAGCGTATCCCTGCCTGACAACTCCGGTTAAAACCCATGGTTCTACTGATACTCTTTCTGTACATTTTCAGTGTTTCTCCATTTCTCACCATATTTTTCTTTGATTTCCAAAAAAAAAAAAAAAAAAAAAATGAAATATGTCCTTCCAGTTTTAGATTTTAATCTCCCTACCTATTAAAATTTTTTCTGCGCTTCTAATCCTATTCACTGTTCTCTTTCCTTTCTCTCCCTCTTCCTCTCAAACCAACTGCATATTCAAGCTGACGAAGGAGTGACTTTCTCCTTGATCATTATTAATGACTCATCTTCCCCAAACTTATAAAAGTGAAACCAGATGTTTTTTTTCCCCTCACTCCAAGTTACAATTAATTCACATCTTTCAATGGACAAATCTTACAAACCCTTCTTTCTAAAGTACATTTCTTGCAACTGTTTTGAATCATCTCAAGTTAAGTCTTGCTGACGAGGAGGACTTCTATGCAGAAACTAACACTGTCAGCAAAAGTGTCTTTCGACACAAAGAACAGATGACTGCATGGGAGGAACTGTACGCTTCAGAACAAAATTTCTCACTTTTCAAGGCTATCCATATTATCATGTCCAAGTGGTACTTCAAGTGGCATTTATAAATTCAGCAAATGCGCATACATGCTGTATTGACTACTTTAGAAGAATTTTAATATTTAATATGTGTTGTAAAATTTTGATTATTATATATGTTATACATCTAGTAAAACACTTTCACATGTTAAAAAAACACTATGTAAAAAATTCCATCCTATTTCAAAAATAATTTGACTCTAGTTTTCACCCAAGATCAATGCCACTTACTATTAAAAAATAAAATCACAAAAAATAACTAATATTGAGCACTACTTTTTTAAAAATTGGTGGCAAAAATGAAAATAAAAACTTTGGAACGAGCTGCAAATTTAAGAGTGTTTTTAGTTGAACATAGCTGGCTTGAGCACTGGAAGATGAAATCAGCATATTGGAAATGACTTGTCTAACAAACTGTAATGAGATACCTAATCAGGTACAGTTGAAACACAATATCCGTGAAATAGGGAAAACTATAGAATTTACCACTTTTGGTTCCTCTTTCCATTTGAATAATGCTCTCACTGCCTTTTTGCTGACCAATAGCATGCAAAGGACTTAATCTTTCTGCCTCCATTTCCTTACTACTTAAATTAGACTAAGGATACTGTCTTCCTCCTAGCTTTGTGTAGATTAAATGAGATGATTCAAGGAAAATGTTTAATCTAGCATTTGGCATGTGCCATAGAAACAATAGATAACTATTAGCTATTGCTAAAAATTAAAAAATACAAAAAACTTGGGGCAAATTAAATAATCTCACTAACAAAATTTTTTAAATAGGAATATCTACTCTAGAAATACAATTGGCAGAACAATTTCTCTGAAATTTATATTAATGAAAGACACAGTTTAGATAAGCAATCAATTCTAAGAATGCATTGATTTTTAAGAGAAGGGATTTCTAACTTTCCATAATTAATTTCACAAAGATCACAGGATCATGTCACAACATTGCATATTAATTCATGGCCTTGATTACAGGCTTCCCTGGTGGCTCAGATGGTAAAGAATCTGCCTGCAATGCAACAGATCTGGATTCAATCCCTGGGTCGGGATGACCCCTTGGGGAAAGGAATGGCAAACTACACCTGTACTCTTGTCTGGAGAATCCTATGGACAGAGGAGCCTGGCAGGCTACAGCCCATGAAGTCGCAAAGAGTCAGATATGACTGAGTGACTAACACTTGATAATATAATTCTAAAAATGCTTATCTTCCTGGTGTAAAACACTTCAGTATATCTTTTACAGAACATACCATTTTTTCAGTAACCCAATGTCAAACCATTTCTCCTGAATATTTATAGATTTATGGCATTTATAAATTTAACTATATCAATGGCCAGTTTTTTTTTTTTTTTAATATTTTCTATCTTTAAGTGTGTTTTTTCTTTCTGGTTGAACATTTTTTGAGCCAAACAGATCAAGCCATTGTAGCTTCAAAAGCAATCAGTTCAGTTCAGTTCAGTCGCTCAGTTGTGTCCAACTCTTTGCAACCCCATGAATCGCAGCATGCTAGGCCTCCCTGTCCATCACCAACTCCCGGAGTTTACTAACTCAGGTCCATCGAGTCGGTGATGCCATCCAGCCATCTCATCCTCTGTCGTCCCCTTCTCCTCCTGCCCCCAATCCCTCCCAGAATCAGAGTCTTTTCCAATGAGTCAACTCTTCGCATGAGGTGGCCAAAGTACTGGAGTTTCAGCTTTAGCATCATTCCTTCCAAAGAACACCCAGGGCTGATCTCCTTCAGAATGGACTGGTTGGATCTCCTTGCAGGCCAAGGGACTCTCAGGAGTCTTCTCCAACAACACAATTCAAAAGTATCAATTCTTCGGCACTCAGCTTTCTTCACAGTCCAACTCTCACATCCATACATGACCACTGGAAAAACCATAACTGACTAGACGGACCTTTGTTAGCAAAGTAATGTCTCTGCTTTTGAATATGCTATCTAGGTTGGTCATAACTTTCTTCCAAGGAGTAAGCATCTTTTAATTTCATGGCTGCAGTTACCATCTGCAGTGATTTAGGAGCCCAAAAATATAAAGTCTGACACTGTCTCCACAATTCCCTATGTATTTGCCATGATGTGATGGGACCAGAAGCCATGATCTTAGTTTTCTAAATGTTGAGCTTTAAGCCAACATTTTCACTCTCCTCTTTCACTTTCATCAAAAGGCTTTTTAGTTCCTCTTCACTTTCTGCCATAAGGGTGGTATCATCTGCATATCTGAGGTTATTGATATTTCTCCCGGCAGTCTTGATTCCAGCTTGTGCTTCTTCCAGCCCAGCGTTTCTCATGATGTACTTTGCATATAAGTTAAATAAGCAGGGTGACAATATACAGCCTTGACATACTCCTTTAGCTAAATGCTAATAATTTTAATTGCACAATTTGAGTCAATTTTATATTATACATGCCAAGGATTTCCAACCAAGAAATTAAACAGTAATTTTATCTTTCAGTTACAATCTAAGGGTGTTATATCTTCGAATGTGTTAGATTGTATCTCAGAGGGTTTTATAATGGAAATTCTTGCATTACAAATCCATCATTTAACAGGCATATTTGGTAGATTATGCATTGGGCATGGAACTTATTTATTTAGAGAAACTTAGGTATATCAATACTAAAATCATTTATATGCTAAATGATCACTACCTTGGAAAGACTTTATTTGGAATGAATTATGCTTTGTTTTCAAAGTATGGGAAACTAAGATAAATTTAATAATGCATACAGGGTCCTCATTACCATCTTTCTAAATTCCATATATATGTGTTAGTATACTGTACTGGTGTTCTTCTTTCTGGCTTACCTCACTGTATGCAATACAGCAAAAGAGACACAGATGTGTAGAACGGACTTTTGGACTCTGAGGGAGAGGGAGAGGGAGAGGGAGAGGGTGGGATGATTTGGGAAAATAGCATTGAAATATGTATACTATCATGTAAGAAATGAATCGCCAGTATATGTTTGATACAGGATACAGGATGCTTGGGGCTGGTGCATGGGGATGATCCGGAAGGATGATGTGGGGTTGGAGGTGGGAGGGGGTTCATGTTTGGGAGTTCATGTACACCCGTGGCAGATTCATGTCAATGTATGCCAAAACCAATACAGTACCATAAAGTAAAATAAAGTAAAAATAAAAATTAAAAAATAAATAAAAGAGCATTATGAACAAGAATCAGTTAAAAAAAATAATGCAATCGATTTTCTGGTAAAAGGAGGGAGAAAATTCTAAGAAAAAGTAGGCTAGCTTTCAGAAACAAGTTCATAGAAGTGCTTCTCCAAAAGGCATGGGGTAGGGTAGATAAATGGCATGGTTTAGGCTACTTCATAGACAGTATAAGAACACTTGTCCTGTGAGTTATGTCAAAATTAGGAGAACACTGTTCTCTGTAATCTGCAACTGTGTTTATATCGAAATACTGATTTGGTAAAATAATAGTAATAATGAAGAATAAATGGCAAGAGCAATTTTTAATCTTTGTTCCTATGGTTATTTGGAAGAATTCTTGTGGGGAGGGGGGAGCTATGTGATTAGTTAGGATAAAGAGATTGTGAACTGTTCCATGTCAAACAAGTGATCTTTCCCTAAAGAACTGTATTTGAAGAACAAAAACATTCAGCAAATTAAATTTCCTGAGAGTAAAGTTTGTACTTTCTCTGTAACTTGTGAAAATTTTCCGATCAATGTGATAATCACATGGAAGTCATTATTTCAGCCTTCTCCATCAAGTAATTCTGAAATAAACATCAGACATCACTGGCTAACAAAACGCAATCCAAATTTATCAAGTAAGGGAAATTTATTAAATTATGCTATTAGCTATACATGCTGCTGCTGCTGCTAAGTCACTTCAGTTGTGTCGGACTCTGTGCGACCCCACAGACACATTGTAGTAAAGACAGCACAGCCTTCTCCATCAAGTAATTCTGAAATAAACATCAGACATCACTGGCTAACAAAACGCAATCCAAATTTATCAAGTAAGGGAAATTTATTAAATTATGCTATTAGCTATACATGCTGCTGCTGCTGCTAAGTCACTTCAGTTGTGTCGGACTCTGTGCGACCCCACAGACACATTGTAGTAAAGACAGCCCTTGATTTGTTGTGTGTTCACTGAACTGTTTTACTTTGCCTGTTCAGTTCAGTTCAGTTCAGTCGCTCAGTTGTGCCCGACTCTTTGAGACCTCATGAATCGCAGCACGCCAGGCCTCCCTGTCAATCGCCAACTCCCGGAGTTCACTCAGACTCATGTCCATTGAGTCCGTGATGCCATCTAGTCATCTCACCCTCGGTCGTCCCCTTCTCCTCCTGCCCCCAACCCCTCCCAGCATCAGAGTCTTTTCCAGTGAGTCAACTCTTTGCATGAGGTGGCCAAGGTACTGGAGTTTCAGCTTTAGCATCATTCCTTCCAAAGAAATGCCAGGGCTGATCTCCTTCAGAATGGACTGGTTGGATCTCCCTGCAGGCCAAGGGACTCTCAAGAGTCTTCTCCAACACCACAGTTCAAAAGCATCAATTCTTCTGCATTCAACGTTCTTTATAGTCCAGCTTTCATATCCATATATGACTTAGGGGAAAAACCATAGCTTTGACTAGATGGACCTTTGTTGACGATGTAATGTATCTGCTTTTTAATACACTATCTAGGTTTATTATAGCTTTTCTTCCAAGGAGCAAGCTTCTTTTAATTTCATGGCTGCAGTCACTAACTGCAGTCATTTTGGAGCCCAAGAAAATAAAGTCTGTTACTGTAGAGGTACTCTATAGAAACTGAGATATATCTATCTCCATTTTTGCATCCATTAATGTATCCCCCCGCTGGATCATCGAAAAAGCAAAAGAGTTCCAGAATAAACACTTACTTTTGCTTTACTGACTACACCAAAACCTTTGACTATGTGGATCACAACAAACTGTGGAAAATTCTTAAAGAGATGGGAATACCAGGCCACCTGACCTGCCTCCTGAGAAACCTGTATGCAGGTCAAAAAGCAACAGTTAGAACTGGACATGGAAAAACAGACAGGTTCCAAGTCAGGAAATGAGTATATCGAGGCTGTTATTGTTACCCTGCTTATTTAATTTTCACGCAGATTACATCATGTGACATGCCAGGCTGGATAAAGCACAAGCTGGAATCAAGATTGCCAGGAGAAATAACAATAACCTCAGATATGCAGATGATGCCATCCTTATGGCAGAAAGCAAAGAGGAACTAAAGAACCTCTTGATGAAGGTGAACCAGGAGTGTGAAAAAGTTTGCTTAAAACTCAAAATTAAAAACAAAACAAAACAAAACTAAGATCATGGCATCTGGTCCCTTCACTTCATGGCAAATAGATGGGAAAACAATGGAAACAGTGACAGATTTTATTTTCTTAGGCTCCAAAATCACTGCAGCTAGTGACTGCAGCCATGAAATTAAAAGACTCTTGCTCCTTGGAAGAAAAGCTATGACCCACCTAGACANTCTTTGAGACCTCATGAATCGCAGCACGCCAGGCCTCCCTGTCAATCGCCAACTCCCGGAGTTCACTCAGACTCATGTCCATTGAGTCCGTGATGCCATCTAGTCATCTCACCCTCGGTCGTCCCCTTCTCCTCCTGCCCCCAACCCCTCCCAGCATCAGAGTCTTTTCCAGTGAGTCAACTCTTTGCATGAGGTGGCCAAGGTACTGGAGTTTCAGCTTTAGCATCATTCCTTCCAAAGAAATGCCAGGGCTGATCTCCTTCAGAATGGACTGGTTGGATCTCCCTGCAGGCCAAGGGACTCTCAAGAGTCTTCTCCAACACCACAGTTCAAAAGCATCAATTCTTCTGCATTCAACGTTCTTTATAGTCCAGCTTTCATATCCATATATGACTTAGGGGAAAAACCATAGCTTTGACTAGATGGACCTTTGCTGACGATGTAATGTATCTGCTTTTTAATACACTATCTAGGTTTATTATAGCTTTTCTTCCAAGGAGCAAGCTTCTTTTAATTTCATGGCTGCAGTCACTAACTGCAGTCATTTTGGAGCCCAAGAAAATAAAGTCTGTTACTGTAGAGGTACTCTATAGAAACTGAGATATATCTATCTCCATTTTTGCATCCATTAATGTATCCCCCCGCTGGATCATCGAAAAAGCAAAAGAGTTCCAGAATAAACACTTACTTTTGCTTTACTGACTACACCAAAACCTTTGACTATGTGGATCACAACAAACTGTGGAAAATTCTTAAAGAGATGGGAATACCAGGCCACCTGACCTGCCTCCTGAGAAACCTGTATGCAGGTCAAAAAGCAACAGTTAGAACTGGACATGGAAAAACAGACAGGTTCCAAGTCAGGAAATGAGTATATCGAGGCTGTTATTGTTACCCTGCTTATTTAATTTTCACGCAGATTACATCATGTGACATGCCAGGCTGGATAAAGCACAAGCTGGAATCAAGATTGCTAGGAGAAATAACAATAACCTCAGATATGCAGATGATGCCATCCTTATGGCAGAAAGCAAAGAGGAACTAAAGAACCTCTTGATGAAGGTGAACCAGGAGTGTGAAAAAGTTTGCTTAAAACTCAAAATTAAAAACAAAACAAAACAAAACTAAGATCATGGCATCTGGTCCCTTCACTTCATGGCAAATAGATGGGAAAACAATGGAAACAGTGACAGATTTTATTTTCTTAGGCTCCAAAATCACTGCAGCTAGTGACTGCAGCCATGAAATTAAAAGACTCTTGCTCCTTGGAAGAAAAGCTATGACCCACCTAGACAGTGTATTAAAAAGCAGAGACATTACTTTGCTAACAAAAGTCCATCTAGTCAAAGCTATAATTTTTCCAGTAGTCATGTATGGATGTGAGAGTTGTACTATAAAGAAAGCTGAGTGCTAAATAATTGATGCTTTTGAACTATGGTGCTGGAGAAGACTCCTGAAAGTCCCTTGGACAGCAAGGAGATCCAACCAGTCCATCCTAAAGGAAATTAGTCCTGAAGATTCATTGGAAGGACTGATGCTGAAGCTGAAGCTCCAATACTTTCAAAACTCATTGGAAAAGACCCTGATGCTGGGAAAGATTGAAGGCAGGAGGAGAAGGGGACGACAGAGGATGAGATGGTTGGATGGCATCACCAACGCAATGGACATGAGATTGAGTAGGCCCCAGGAGTTGGTGATGGACAGGGAGGCCTGGTGTGCTGCAGTTCATGAAGCTGCAAAGAGTCAGATATGACTGAGCGACTGAACTGAACTGAATGTATCCCCCAAAATTCCTTTGATTTAAAAAATGTGTGTGAATGTCTATGTTCATATGGATCTGAGTTATCTAATAAAGCTATCTATTTTCGTAGTTTTGCAATGTACCCAGTACTCTGAAATACTGTCTTTGATCTGGCCTCTTTGCCTTCTATCATCTTGGTCCATACCCAAGAAATGGGTGGATACATTGACCAAGAAATCAAAAGCAGAGGGGGGAAAAGAGCTTCTAACCTCTTTGTGTGTGTGTGTGTGCGCACTCAGTCATGTTTGACCCTTTGCAACCCCATGGACTGTAGCCAGCCAGCTTTAGAAAACAAAATAAATACATTTTGAATCAAACTAATTTAGTTTTGAATCTTGACTGCTTCTGAATGACCTTAGGTGAAGCACTAAAATACTTTCATTGTTTGTAAACTGGTCTTAATACTTGGTAGTTGTATTACTACTTAATAATATGGTAATTGTGAGAATTAGGTGATGTATAGGAAAATTCCAGAGACTGGATGGTAATGGGATATTCATTCCATTCACGACGATTGACTTTTCATGTTTGAGATAGCAGTTGCCTCACTTTGCAAGTTGCATTAGACTCAATATACTTCATTAGGTCACCTTTTAAATTTTTTTGATTTTTACATTTCTGACTCAGGACTAATAGCATGTCATAGTTTAATTGGAAACACTTTTTCTTTCTCATGGATGCATAAAATATAAAATATTTTTAACACTTGATTACATCTTAGATTTAATGAAATACAGTTAAATGCTTCCACATTTATTTTGAAATGTGCTCTAGGGAGAAAATTCCTTATAGAAAGATCTGGTCCTTAAGGTGATTAGACTATGTACACTGTTTTTGTTGAAAATTGCAAGAAGAAATGTCACTAGATTAAGAACATACATCTGAATTCCTTCTGGCAGAAAGAGTGAAGTTACACTAGAGATTTAGTTAGTACTCTATGTTTGACGCTTTTAATCAGGTGAACTTGCTGCTAGCTTCCTGTGTTCAGAGTTTTTCTCAAGCTATTATTGATCACTACTCCACAAAAGAAATTGATACGAAAACATTTTTGCTTTATAATGCATATGATTTTGTGGGGAAGATTAGCAACAGCTGCTTTGATCTGACAGCACATAATAATTGTTAAAGTGGATCAATGAAACTTCCATTTACTTTAGTACATTAAATGAAAGAAATCTGTTGCTCAAAACCCCTATTTCTAGTAAAGCAATTTACATTTTCAGAGTATCTGGCACTCAGGTTTGGATGTAGGATCTATTTATTTTTGAGGCTTTGGCCGTGGCTTATTTCAGTCATACGACCTTGGGCAAATCATTCGATCCAATTCTTAACTTCTTCATCTGTAGAGCAACTATAGCAATTCCAAAAACAATACTTCCCTGTCCTTTCTATTGCTGGCCTGTGGGAATTTTAGGTATGTGGATGGAATTACTCAGGAAGTGAAATATACTGTCTGTGTTGAGCAGCATAAGTGGGAGAGAGACCACCACTGTCTAACAAGCTAATCAGATTTGGCTGGGGATACTGTCCTCCTGTCACAGGCCAATTGTTTGAAAGACAGGTTTAACTTCTTTGTTCTTCTCTCCACTTAAATATGAATCATCAAACTATTAGATAAGGTGATTCAGCTCTGAGATGACATTAAGACCTTTCAACTCTGCGTCTTGCTGCCCTCTCCAAGTTTTGCACATCTGCAGTCTTCTCTGAATTTATCGTGGGAGGATAGAACTGTGCTGACTTTGTGAAAACTTTAGGAAGTAAGATTAATTCTGTGTCCCTTGAACATATGCCTAAGGTTCCAGTCATGGCCACCTGGACATCAGCTTTTGGGTGACTTAATCCAAAGACATGATTCTAATGATGTCCCCCATGATTTTTATCCTTTTGCTATTCAACCAAACACTAGTCTAAATATTGTTGTAAGAGACTTTGACCTTAAAATAAGATTATCCAAGATTATCTGCACAGGCCCTTAAGAGCAACAGAAGAAGGCAAACGAGATGTGAGAGGGCTGGTCAGAGAGATCAGAAGTGTAAGAAAGGCTTGAGCTGCCATTTCTGGTTTTTAAGATGAAACAGACCATGAACCAGGGCAGGTGGGCAGCCTCTAGATGTTGACAGCTACCCAGTGTTGTCAGCCAGCCAAGAAATGGGGATTTTAGTCCTACAACCATCTGGAACTTTTACCAGGAAGTAGATCCTTCTCTAGAACTTCTATAATGAATGCAGGGTGGCAGACATCTTGATTTCAGCCCTATTAGATTCTGATCATATTATTTAACCAAGTCCATTGGCTCCATACCCTTAAAACATTCAATATCACCGCTATGATGACCTACAAGACCTTCTAGAAAGAAAGTGAAAGCCGCTCACTCTGACTCTTTGTGATCCCATGGACTGTAGTCCATGGAATTTTCTAAGCCAGAATAATGGAGTGGGTAGACCTTCCCTTCTCCAGGAGATCTTCCCAACCTAGGAATCGAACCCAGGTTTCCCACATTGTAGGTGGATTCTTTACCAGCTGGATCATAAGGGAAGCCCAAGAATACTGGAATAGGTAGCCTATCCCTTCTCCAGGGCATCTTCCTGACCCAGGATTCGAACCAGGGTCTCCTGCATCACAGGCAGATTCTTTACCAACTGAACTATCAGGGAAACCCCTGATATCAAGTGACCTCTTGCCACCTCTAGACCTTCTAGAGCTAACACCAAAAAAAGATGCCCTTTTCATCACAGGGGACTGGATTGCAAAAGTAGGAAGTCAAGAGATAACCGGAGTTAACAAGCAAGTTTGGCCTTAGAGTACAGAATGAAGCAGGGCAAAGGCTAACAGAGTTTTGCCAAGAGAACGCACTGGTCATAGCAAACACCTTCTTCCAGCAACACAAGAGAAGACTCTACACATGAACATTACTGGATGGTCAATACCAAAATCAGATTGATTATATTCTTTGCAGCCAAAGATGGAGAAGCTCTATACAGTCAGCAAAAACAAGACCAGTAGTTGACTGTGGCTCAGATCATGAACTCCTTATTGGCAAATTCAGACTTAAATTGAAGAAAGTAGGGAAAATCACTACACCATTCGGATATGACCTAAATCAAATCCCTTATGATTATACAATGAAAGTGACAAATAGATTCAAGGAATTAGATCTGATTGACACAGTGCCTGAAAAACTATGGACAGAGATTTGTAACATTGTGCAGGAGGCAGTGATCAACACCACCCCCAAGAAAAAGAAATGCAAAAAGGCAAAAATGGTTGTCTGAGGAAGCCTTGCAAATAGCTGAGAAAAGAAGAGAAGCTAAAGGCAAAGAAGAAAAGGAAAGATATATCCATCTGAATGCAGAGTTCCAAAGAAAAGCAAGGAGAGATAAGAAAGCCTTCCTCAGTGAGCACTGCAAAGAAATAAAGGAAAATAACAGAATGGGAAAGACTAGAGATCTCTTCAAGAAAATTAGAGATACCAAGGAAACATTTCAGGCAAAGATGGGCTCGATAAAGGGCAGAAATAGTATGGACCTAACAGAAGCAGAAGATATTAAGAAGATATTAAGACAGAACAACTGTACAAAAAATATCTTTATGACCCAGATAATCACGATGGTGTGATCACTCACCTACAGCCAGACATGCTGGAATGTGAAGTCAAGTGGGCCTTAGAAAGCATCACAATGAACAAAGCTAGTGGAGGCAATGGAATTCCAGCTGAGCTATTTCAAGTTCTAAAAGATGATGCTGTGAAAGTCCTGCACTCAATATGCCAGCAAATTTGGGAAACTCAACAGCAGCCACAGGACTGGAAAAGGTCAGTTTTCATTCCAATCCCAAAGAAAGGCAATGCCAAAGAATGCTCAAACTACTGTACAATTGCACTTATCTCACACACTTGCCAGAAGCCAGTGTGAGGAATCCCGCCCGACAAAGCTAGTGGAGGCAATGGAATTCCAGCTGAGCTATTTCAAGTTCTAAAAGATGATGCTGTGAAAGTGCTGCACTCAATATGCCAGCAAATTTGGGAAACTCAACAGTAGCCACAGGACTGGAAAAGGTCAGTTTTCATTCCAATCCCAAAGAAAGGCAATGCCAAAGAATGCTCAAACTACTGTACAATTGCACTTATCTCACACACTTGCCAGAAGCCAGTGTGAGGAATCCCGCCCGTGACAAGGTCATGAGGAAGGAAGCCTGACAAAATGCAAGGAAGTGGTCAGGCTTCAGGGGTTCCCCCTGGAATTTCCTGAGCATGTACCCCCAAAACCAAAAATCTGCCGTCCTTTGTATTCTGCTTTTCCACTCTTCTGATATTCTCTGGAAAAGGTCAAATCAGGGCTTTAGTCTTCTGCATTTGAAATTCCAATGAGTCAACTCTTCACATCAGGTGACCAAAGTATTGGAGTTTCAGCTTCAGCATCAGTCCTTCTTTTAACCTTATGTAAATTATGTCTCCCTAAAATAAATTCTGAAATTGACTTCAAAAACGATGAAAAATGTCCAATACCAAAGGCAGGTGGTGGTTGATATTCAGTAGTTTGTTTGTTTGTTTTAACCCACATTTAATTCTAGGTTGCTTTGGTCTAGGGCTTCAGGGAATTTTGTTTATAAGAAACTTTGATCTTTTCTTAGAAATGTTCTTAATCTCCCAAGGCCCAGATTTTAGCTAATGAAAATATAGAGCAATATAGTAGCAAAATCCACTCCCCACTCTAAAATCTAAGAAAAAATATCCATAAAAATTCAATGTCCTTAAAATGAAAAAAAAAAAAACCTTAAGATTGAAACTTGAATATTATTAATGACTATTGATTCAGTGTTTTGGTTTCAAGAAATTTCAACCATACTATGTCAGCTATCATATCTTCCTCCAAATACAGTTATACCTAAATGTAGTTTACTATAGCAAAGTAAGGGTTTCATATTGAAGAAAATTACCTATCATAAAATATTATATTTTAGCAATTTAAAATCCAAAAATAAACACTGAATATTTGAGAAGCCAAGTCAGTTCTTAGAATGACCCAGGTAAATAAATATGAAGCTGAGATTAGAACCTAGATCTCCTGATTACCAGACTCAAAACAAGAAAATGTGCCAAAGTATTTTGCTGTGTGAACATGTAGACAGACATTTAGTTTCATTTGTATGTAATCACTACTTCATTCATAGTTGTAAGAATAATCGTCAAGGACAGGAAGTTCAGAGAAATAGCATTAGATGCTGATTTCATTTCATATGTACCACAGACAGAGATCTGTCAGCACTAATAGCGAGTAAGAGAGATTCCTGAAATTGAAAGTGAGTGCAGGAAACCTTTTATGTTTAGAATAAAAATTACCTAAGAATTGGCTGCAGCCCATCTCAAAGTGGATTGACATTGTAGCTCAACATTAATTGATTTACCAGAATATTTTGTAGGAGCTATGTTACAATCCCCTATAAATACCCCTAATGTTTTCCATGGAGAACAGTTAGAAACTAAAAGCTAATGCTTCAAGTCATTTAGAATACTCTCAGGGCTCATAACTACTCTGACTTAAAAAATTATGACCAACAAACATATATGAAAAGCTTTTGAACCCAGAATAATAATAATAAAAGAACTGCTATAAAATCAGGGGCTCTGATTTACAGGAAAACTGATTGATGCAATTTGAGTAGTAAGGCAAATGTGACTGGGGAAACTACTTTTGACCTAGGACTTTTTGATTGTTTTGTTGTTGCTCTTTTTGCTTTATTTTGTCATCTATATAAAGTATTGGAGAACACATGTAACTCACAAGTATCTAGTGAACAGTTATCATTTATATGTAAGATTACTGTATAACAATGTGTAGTTATCTAAATCCGTGTCTCCTTTTGGGTTTCAGCACAGTCTCCCCATCCAGGTTCAGCTCAAGTAATGTTACAAATCTTTCTCAGCCAATACTCAGACTAATTTCGCCCTTCTTAAAATTAGTGTGACATGCATAGGAAACAAATAAGTTGGTATTTAATCAAAACCCTCTTTTGTTGTTTTCCTTTTGCTTGAGTAAACCCTGCTTCTCCTGGAGATAAATACAAGAGACAGTAAAGCACAGTACTTAAGAACATGGGTTATGGCAATCAGAAGCTTGAATGTAATTTCTAGGTGTCTAATTATTGGCTGGATATTTTTGGGCAAGAAACAGAAACTCTCTTTTTCTCCATTTTATTAAAGATAATGTGTAAAAAGCAATAACAGACATTTCATAACATTGCTTTAGGGTGTATGAATGTGAGAGTTGGACTATAAAGAAAGCTGAGTGCCAAAGGATTGATGCTTTTGGACTGCGGTGTTGGAGAAGACTCTTGAGAGTCCCTTGGACTGCAAGGAGATCCATCCAGTCCATCCTAAAGGAGATCAGTCCTGGGTGTTCATTGGAAGGACTGATGTTGAAGCTGAAACTCCAATTCTTTGGCCATCTGATGCAAAGAGCTGACTCATTTGAAAAGACCCTGATGCTAGGAAAGATTGAGGGAAGGAGGAGAAGGGGACAACAGAGGATGAGATGGTTGGATGGCATCACTGACTCGATAGACATGAATTTGGGTAGACTTAGGCAGCTGATGNCCAGTCCATCCTAAAGGAAATCAGTCCTGAATATTTATTGGAAGGACTGATGCTGAAGCTGAAACTCCAATACTTTGGCCACCTGATGTGAAGAACAGACTCACTGGTAAAGATCCTGATCCTGGGAAAGACTGAAGGCAGGAGGAGAAGGGGATGACACAGTTTGAGATGATTGGATGATATCACTGACTCAGTGGACATAGGTTTGAGCAAGCTCTGGGAGTTGGTGATGGACAGGGAAGCCTGGCATGCTGCAGTCCATGGAGTCTCAAAGAGTTGGACATGACTGTGTATCTGAACTGAACTAAACTGATTGTGTATGCAGTTAAATTTGTGGCAGTTTGTTATGGTGGCAAGAGTAAATGAATACCCTATCCATCTATCTACTCATCCATCTATTTAGCAAATATTTATTGAGTTAAGAATGCTCAGGAACTGATGATAAAGCAATGACAAAGAGATTAAAGTTCTTGTCCTTATGGTGTTTATATTTTAGTGACTATATCCAGACATTTTAAAAGACCCTAGAGCTTCTAGTTTATTGCTATTTTATTCTCTAGGCCAATTAGGTTAGAATAAGTCTAGACCTATGAAGCATTCCTGACATCGGAGAATGCTCTAGATAAAGCATTGTCCCCCATGGTCTATGTCTTATGCCTTTGGATGGACTCGCAAATTTACTTGGTTAATAGTTTCAGGTCTAATAGTCTCAGATGCTCTTTGGATGAGTTTATAAACACAACACACATATCATAAAGTAGTTCTTGGCAAAGATTTAGCAGGAATTATGTATAAAGGAGCACTTAACAAAGATTCAGCAAAATTTGGTCCCAGAAATTCTAAGAGACAGCTGATTAACAATATATAGTGACTCCAGTTGACACCACTGTCTTACATATTTGAAAGTTGCTAACACCACCATAGATCTTAAAAGTTCTCATCACAAGGAAAACAAATTTGTAATGATGTAAGGTGACAGGTGTTAACTCACCTTCATCTGGTAATTATTTCATAATATATACATATATCAAATCATAATGCTTTGCAATTAAACTTATGCTATGTGTCAAGGACATCTCAATAAAGCTGGAAATCAAAACAAACTAAATCACAATATGTGAAGGTTACTCACTTAAGGAGCGTCTCCTCATAATCTCCCCAGGAATGGAAAAGTGGAACCAGGCTGAGGTGGCGGATTCCCCCACTCTTCTATAAGAAGTTAACGGTCATGGTGGTAAATCTATATCTTTCTTATATAGCTCGCTATTTCATTTGCTCAGAAAATGCATTAAGTCTAAGCAGCACTCTTCTTTCCATTGAAGAGTCTCAACAAGTCGCCCATCAAATCTAGGATTTTCTTGTCCCAAATTTGTGCCCTGATCTCAGGGTCAATTACCAAAGAGTATAGCAGAGGTTGCGGGGGGTGGTGGTGTATGGTCATAAGGAAACCTCCTTCACTACTCAGGTTTCCTGCAGAGGCGTGTTTTGACTCGGACACAGGGCAAGGCTCCAAAGGTGTCTGATGCATTTGGTAAATGGGAAATGGCTGCAAGACAGCATACTTTCAGTCTTTCAAGGATTTCTAGGAGAGGGGGTCGGCAGAGGATGAGATGGTTAGAGAGCATCACCAACTCAATGGACATGGATTAGAGCAAACTCTGGGACACACTGAAGGACAGAGGAGCCTGGCGTGCTGCAGTTCAAGAGATGGACACGCTGAGGGGCTGAACAACAACGGGGAGGATTTGCTGTGCTGGCACACGGGGAACACTCCATTTTTTATTCCATGAATCAATGAATAATGTACTGTGTGGTCCTCTCTGGCATCTTCCAAATAACTGGTAAAAACACACTACTCCCAGTGGCTCTTGGCGCTTGTCTGCTGGATTTGTCTTCCTGGAGGTATGAGACCAGCCTTAAGGGAAGAGAAAGCAGGCCCAGGGGACCCCAGCAAGCAATGGCCAGCTCGGCAGGTGTTTAAGAAAAGAGGCGTGTGAGCAGATTTTTTGGGGGACAGGCTTGTCATCACACCCTTCCCCTTATTACATTGTTGCCTAAAACCCTAACAGAAATTTTTAAAAATTGTGGTTGTTCCTCACAAAAATATAAATGTTGCACTGCTTCCCTTGAATATCATCATTCTATACTCAGTTTATAAGAAACTTTGAAAGGGCTTCCCTGACAGCTCAGTTGGTAAAAAAAAAAAAAATCTGCCTGCAATGCAGGAGACCCTGGTTTGATTCCTGGGTTGGGAAGAGCTGCTGGAGAGGGGATAGGCTACCCACTCCAGTATTGGGGCTTCCCTAGTGGCAAAGACGGCAAAGCGTCTGCCTGCAATGTGAGAGACCTGGGTTTGATCCCTGGGTTGGGAAGATTCCCTGGAGAAGAAAATGGCAACCCACTCCAGTACTCTTGCCTGGAAAATTCCATGGATGGAGGAACCTGGGAGGATACAGTCCATGAAATGGCAAAGAGTTGGACACGACTGAGTGACTTCACTTGAAAGGATAACACATTTTCTAGACAGACCTACATCTCGCCACCTGGTTAGATGGTTATTTACTATATTTACAAGAAAGCAATACACTCACACAGAAACATAGATAATATTCAATGATTCCCATTAGAAGAACTACAAACTCCTCAAAACCTTTATGTGTATAAACACTCAACCAGACTGGAGGTAGAAACAGAGCTTGCAATAGTGGGAGAATTACTGGGCAATAATCTTGTTAGTATGGCCCAATTATATTATTGCTTTTAAAATTTAAATATTGTATCATTAATTAGTTTTTTAGTTTATGATAAAGATAACTTCAAGGCTCAAGAAATAAATTTTAAGAAAAAAATATCAGATTCGTATGGAGGAAGTAGAGGCGGAGCTGTAATAGTTTTGCAAAATCTAAGTCACTGAAAGGAGCGTCATTTTTTTGTTCACCGCCATCTCAAAATGGATATAAATAGGCTCACAAAAAGCTGATATTAAAGTACCGTGTTTGTGGGGGGAAAGTAAATTGATCTCGGGAAGATCCAAACAGAACTGTACTTGTAACAACCTTGCCATCATTACTTTTTTCTTTATTACTTGGAACATTAATCCAAGATGTATATATGAGAGCCTCATACAGAAAGCAGGCAAGCAAAGAAATATCAGTAATATTTGGAGTTTTTCTAAGGAAATGTGTCTATTGTATTTTTCAATTCCTCCTTCATTGATAGTTAAGCTGATGTTGACTATATACATTCCTCCTTGCGGTCAATGTGAAAAATATAGATTTTTGAGGAGGATGATAAAAATGGAAAGCTTATTTCCTACTAGGCGGAAAATTCCTCCTACAGGTTGGTGTTTGGCTCGAGTAAACCGGAGTCAGCGCGGCGCGGAGTCGAGCTGGGCATCGTGGGGCCAGCGCTTCATCAGCGGCAGGACCGAGGGCTTTCAGGGGACCCGACCCACGACTGGACAGTTCAGGCTTTTCAAGAGGGACCGCGTGTGGTCAGAGGGCTGAGATTTCTTTGAAGGCGGCTGTGGCTGTGCTCCATGCCAACCCCACCCGCTGGAAGGAAGGGCCCTGTGTGCTCCCAGCAGTGGGCAACGTGAAGATGAGAAGCGCACGGAGCCCGAGAAGCAGGACCGGGGCGCTGGGGCCCCAGCATTTCCCGGGCCCGGGGTGAGCGAGCATCTTTTCCAAGCGCGAGGGAGCGAGGCCATGGGGTCTCTTCGGCCCTGGATGGCGGCTTCGGGAAGGGCCGAGGGTCCAGAGCTCTAAACTGGAGGTGAATGCGGGGGGTGAGGACCGCGATGCGGGTGGGGGACCGGCTCAGCGCGGCGTTGCTCAGTAAGAGGCTCCCGGCCCCGCGTTCCGCCTCCCCGACCCTGACGGCCCTGTGCGGTGAGACCTGGGGAGCCAGGGTTCCGGGGCTTCGGGAGGCGGGCAACGCAAGGCGGAGAAACTTCCAGTCCAGAGCAAACCCAAGCAGGGAGAGAGGAGACTGCTTGAAGGTAGAGGAAGTTTTCAGTTTTGATCAATTCTGTTAAAAGAAGGGACTCAAAGCACTGGAATTGCATATGTGACTCAAAGTGCCTGAGGAACCTCGAGGGAATGGAATAACATGGGCCTTGCTGAGTTTTATGCAGTGTCAGGGCAAGGCTCCCCCACTGAAGAAGGCTTTAAATTTTTTTCTTTTTTGGTCTCCAACTTGCTTTTAAATTTGCCTTTTAATTATGTCATGAATAACGAATATTCAATGCAACAATTACACTGGTGACATTCTTATTTTTCTCTGCAGTGCCCACATAGAGACCCCTAAAAAGCCATTTTTTGACACTCCTGAAAGATTTTCATATAAAGGAAAATGAGAATGAGACCTTAATTATCCATAAATCCAGAACAGGTGATATTTTAGGTGACTTAAAAAGTACAAAGTATGCTCCGGCCGAATATAGGAACCTCCTTAAATTAAAGCTTTAAAAATCATTACATGCTTTCTTGGTCCGATTAAGTAAAGCTTTCTTTCTGCATAAACAGAAAAGAACACTTTTTTTCCCCTTCTTGGGTTAGTATTTGCATGCTTGCTCACTGGGGGTCCATTGTGAGCTTTTGTATACATTCAAGCATATTACACAGATATCCGGAGGCATATCTCAAAGGCCTTAGCTGACCTGGTGGAATCTCCTGCTCAGGAAGGTGCCAGTGAGCAGTGGGAGGGCTAAGGACTGGGAACCAGCTGGCATCAGATCCAGGTCTCTGTGGAGTACTCAGAGGGGGCCCAATGGCTAACAAAACACACACTGCAAACAGAGCTTAGACAGGTTAACAAATGGCCGGTTGTCCCCACTCTCTCCCTGCCTCTGGGCAGGCCGGGAAATAGAATCCACCCAGCCTGAGAGAGGTCAGGAAGACCTACAGAGGAGGACGCTGTTCTCCACGTCAGAGTGGGACCCACAAAGGCTCCTGGGAGGCCGGCTGTTTCCTGAGAGTCTTCGGCCTGGGTTGAGGATGGTCTCTTGAGGTCAAGGACCAGGGTGTGGGCCACGTGGCCCATTCGAGTGAGCAGGCAGTGGGGCACGAATGGCCCCTCAGTTCCAACCCCCCTGTCAAGTCTTTCTTTCCGCACGACCTGCGGCCCTCTTTCATTGTCCAGTCGTGTCTGAGTCTTGGTGACCCCATGGACTGCAGCACACCAGGCTTCCCTATGCATCACCATCTCCCAGAGTTTGCACAAACTCGTGTCCATCGAGTCCGTGATGCCATCCAACCATCTCATCCTCTACTTCAGTTTAGAAGTGGTGAATGGAAATTGATTTTTTTTATGACTAACTAAAAATGCAAATTGTTCTTGATCTACTAAACTTGCCTTTGACCCAGGACTATCAAGATGTGCTTGGGTGCTGAATTTGTCTGCAGTTCAGGGTTCTTCTGACACTCTGATCCCCTTGGGTGAACTTACACGGTGGGAGCAGTGGTGAAACTAGAATGATGAAGCAAATGCAGGTGAAACTGGGACGCCCTGGATGAAACCTGGACACTAAGCGTTGTTAAGATTCATGCAGAAAAACTACAAACATAAAAGCTATTTAGACACTGAAAGCAGTGTCTGTCTTGGAAAGAGGCTCCATCGGGGCAGGTGGTTCCTGATGGATCTCTGGTTTACCAAGGCAAAGCCCTTTGATTAAATACTTCTGCCTTCTTCTGAAGTGAACTGAGGGGTCCAAAGGCGGAATTAGAACTATCTTCTGGGGGAGGGAGAGCTGGACAGTAAAAGTTTATCTCTGATGGAATATCTCTGTGAGCAGGAACTATTAGCATCTAGAAAACAAATTTTGTATTGCATTTTTGACTACTGGCACATTAAACAATATATACTGATTCTTGAATATTTATTTTTCATCTAATCACCACACTAAAATCTTATATTAATTCTAACAGATTTAATTTCACTTTCTTTGAGGGAACACAAAACTACCTATGTATAATTTTCTCCATCTTGTGAGACAGGCGATAGACTACAGGTTAACACCCGGTAGTCGGTAAACCAATTTCACTCACGTTTCATCTTCCACCCTCATTACTCTCATGCTGCCCACACTTCTACGAAATCATCTCCCACGGTTCTCTGCAGGTCACTAAGCTGTTTGTCATCTTCCCAACAACTCGGTTTTCACACCAAGGAGACTAAGGCACAGAGCGGTTCTGCAACCAGTCCAGGCTCACAAGCCCTGAGCCAGGGTACCCGCCCCAGAAACGTGACGCCACGCCTTCACTCTTAAACACCACCCCCCGCCACTTGCTTTTCCACATATTGTCCCACTCATCCTGGTTCACAAGCGGAATCCCTATTTACTGATCCAAACAGCATTCAGGCAGAGTGGCCTGACCCCCTCAACAAGCTGGATGGGCAGGGACAGGCGCAGCTGATGCAGTCTGCCGCCTAGAGTGGGAGCCTGGGGTCCTCTGCACGGAGGATGGCAGCAGTGCCCTTGGGAGCCTGCGACATCCCGGGAAGCACCCAGTGTGAAGGCATTTGCTGACTCTCTTTGTTAGTTTAAAGCATTACCAAAGAGGAAAAAAAAATCAATTTCCTGCCATCTCCTCTACTCCAAACGTACCTAGGTCTCTTTCCTTTTCTTAACTAAACGCTCACTTCCTGATGAAAGGAAAGGGAAGAGAGCTTTTCCTCATTGTTAAATGAGGGAGTTCTCATCAGGCGTTAAGCAGCTAGGTCCGGTTCAGTGATGGTGATGGAATGGAATGAATGGAAGGCTTGCAAAACCTCCCGCTTTACTCACCAAGGGCGGGGCTGTACCACCACACACCCTGGGAAAGAGTTACCTGGTCTAAGTTGAAGAGCCTCCTTCCCAATTCAAGCCCTTACTGGAACCTCTGAAGTTGGCCTTATCTGGAAATCAGGTCACTGCCAATGTAATTAGTAAAGTGAAGATGAAGTCATATGGGAATAGGGTGGGCCCCTAGTCCAAGCCTGACAAGGACAGGTGTCTTTATAAGAAGTGGAGATGAGACTCAGAGACAGACACACGGGGGAAACGTCATGTGGAGATGGAGGCAGCCACTGAGGTGATGCCTCTACAAGCCAAGGAACCCCAAAGATGGCTGGACCCACCAGAATCGAGGAGAGAGGCAGAGAACAGATTCTTCCCAAAAGACTGAGAGTCCCTTGGCCTGCAAGGAGATCCAACCAGTCCATCCTAAAGGAGACCAGTCCTGAATATTCACTGGAAGGAGTGATGCTGAAGCTGAAACGCCAATACTTTGGCCATCTGATGTGAAGAACTGACTCACTGGAAAAGACCCTGATGCTGGAAAAGATTGAAGACAGGAGGAGAAGGGGACAACAGAGGATGAGATGGTTGGATGGCATCACCGACTCGATGGACATGAGTTTGAGCAAGCTCCGGGAGTTGGTGATGGACAGGGAGGCCTGGCGTGCTGCAGTCCACGGGGTCGCAAAGAGTCGGACACACTGAGTGACAACAACAACCACCACCACCAAAAACCTGGAGGCCGTGACTCTGCCGACACCTTGGGTGTGGACTTCTGGCCCCCAGAACGGACACGGTACTTTCTGGTTATTTAAGCTGCTCAGTTTGTAGTGATTCATTACAGTGGCCCTACACAGACTGCACAGCCTTCAGAAGCAGGTTCTGACCCCCTTGGGCATCATCCTAGCAGGTCATGTGTTTGAAGATATAGAGACACTGAGAAGAATGTTTATTCTGGGCAGATGCAACCATGGAGGTCTACAGGAAGAGCACGTAGAGGCAGTTGAAAGTGTGTGCCTGCCCCCAGCACAATGGAAGATTTCACGGTGGTAAGATGGCCATTTTATGGACTGACCACGTACAGGGGCATCAAGTGAGGGCACGGAGCCTCTTTTCCCAGGACCTTCTGTCCCATGGGACTGCTCTCTTGGCTCATTCCAGAACCATCAGTGCTCACAGATGCACGTGTCCACCATCTCCATCCTATAAGATTGTCAGGGCTCTAGAAGATCTTGGAAGAAAGGACATTGAACTTGGAGAAGTGAAGACTGAAGTGGTAGGAAAGTTTTATATAATGTTTGCCAGCCTGTCATTTGGAAAAGGGACTAGACATTATCCTGTATGGTTCAGATGAGAGATATAAACCAGATAGTAATATCTGGCATATATTTCACTTACTATAGAAAGTGATTTTCTCTTTGGAAATAGGACAAGCTAGCTCATGAAGTGGTGCTGAAGAAGACTCTTGAGAGTTCCTTGGACAGCAAGGAGATCAAACCAGTCCATCCTAAAGGAAGTCAACACTTAATATTCATTGGAAGGACTGACGCTGACACTGAAGCTCCAATACTTTGGCCACCTGATGCAAAGAGCTGAATCATTGGAAAAGACCCTGATGCTGGGAAAGACTGAGGGCAGGAGGAGAAGGATGTGACAGAGGATGAGATGATTGGATGGCATCACTGACACAACAGACATGAATTTGAGCAAACTCCGGGAGACAGTAACGGAGAGGGAAGCCTGCTGCAGTCCAGGCACGCCAGTCCACGGGGTGGCAAAGAGCTGGACACGACTCAGTGACTGAACAACATCTCATGAAGTAGCGGGGCTGTTTAGCATAGGACTGGATAAACAAGTAATGGTCATACAGACGAGGTGAGTGAATACGTTTCACACAGCCACATATTAAGCAACTGATTCTTCTCGGCATGCCACACTCTGCACAGAAAAAAGAAAGTTCAACACAGTTTGGCCATGAAACTAATACTCTGATAAAGTGTAGTTTAGTAAATTTGGAGAGGGGCATTGATCAAAGGGCAGTTACGTGAATCTGGCATCTCTTAGACTCCTATGATTCTTTTCACACCAGCTAGTTACGTCTGAGTGGAAGAAGAGTTCAGGAGAGTTTAGATAGATACATGATCATTCTAAATCCACCTTTCAGGAATTGTGGCATAATATTCTATTAATAATAGTTTGCTCTGTAAACTTATGACATTAAAAGGCTTCGAGTCTCATAAACATAATGACGCTGAAGAAAACATGAAGCAAATTTCTAAATCCTGCTAAAAGTTGTATAGAATTCCGTGGGGTGGGGGGCACTCTTAATTCAAAATTAAAAGCTCTGTGAAATAAACTTTATGCAAGTCAATTGTAAGATGTAAGAACTAAAGAAATTTTTTGTAAACAATCAGCTCTCAAAAGTTCATCAGCATTTTAAAGGACCATAAAAATAGGTCCCATAGAACTCACAGAAATACATGAAGAGTATCTGAAACAGGTTGACTGGGAATTCTTAGGTTCTCATTAGCAGCTGTTTAAATAGACTATTAGTGGAAAACAGTTGTTTCTATTTTTCAGAAACTAGTTAAATATCGGGGTGAAAGATCTGGTACAAACTTTTCAAAATCCCAAAAGTTCAATTTAATGCTTTATTTCCTGTGTTATTTAATGTGTCTGAATTTGAGCTGAAAAGCTTAAATCTCTTTTCATGGACCTCTATAGGCTACAACATACATTTTAGAAAGTATTCATAGATAAATCTAAGACTGTTTGATGTTCATACACATGGGCGCATGTTATCTCATTATTTCATTTACTTCTGCATATTCTGTGACATGAAATTAATGTATTATTAGAGCTGTTGATATGTGGAATCTCTGAACTGTTTCCATTAGAAGCTATTTCAGGACTACTGGCGCAATTAGAAAAAAAAGTACCCAAGTAAGGATTGCCTCTGAAAAGCAGGGTGGTTGGAAAACCCTACTCTGCTGGCAGAGCCCCATATTTTAACTGTAAATGTTTTAATGCCATTTATTGGCTCATGTTTCTTCAATGTAATACACTGCATCGTTAATTTTGTAGCTACATCTCTGAAAGCTATAAATTGAGCATTCCCACCATCTTTATTTTCTGCAACCTTTAATAATGTTTGTGAAAGAACAAAGGAAAGAAGAGATTGCTGTCACAGAAACTCTTATCTCTCTTTCGCTCCACAGCAGTCACAGGAAAGTCAGCCTATCTTAGATGTTTGCGATTCATTACTCAGAATAAAGAAAACAAGTTCAAGCTTAGATGCTAGTTTGCCTCTTCCAAAGAGAACCCTGATCCAGTCACCCCTGGCTTGTCACACTTGGCTTCTCTTTTAAAAATAAGGACCTACCCCCAAACATCTGACACATATTCGAGTTAGCCGGGAAGGGATAGATTAGAGAACCAGTTATCCCTGAGTGAGTCACAAAGTCCTTAATTTATTTGGCCCCCACCTGGTGTTGGCAATCAGAGGCAGGATGAGTCCTTTGAAACAAAGGTGCTGCTGAGCTGGGTAAACCAGGAGGTCACGCCTCACTCACAGGCCCACAGAAAGACTAGGGGACGAGCTACCATCAGGGGACATAATACAGTAAATCACCTACTCCTGTGCACCATACTAATTTATATAGCAGCACTACATTGGTTTACAGTATCATATATGTGTATAACATTGTGTGTGTGTATAATGTTGTCTGGGGCTTCCCAGGCGGCACTACTGATGAATCTGCCTGCCCACGCAGGGGACAAAAGAGACACAGGTTTGATCTTTGGGTCAGGAAGATCCCCTGGAGGAGGAAGTGGCGACCCACTCCACTATTCCTGCCCGAAAAATCCCATGGGCAAAGGAGCCTGGTGGGCTACCTTCCATGAGGTCGCAGAGAGTCAGAAAGGACTGAGCGACCAAGCAAACATACGTACTGCTGTCAGATGACAATGACTCTCTCGTTTAATAGTCAAGGCCAGGCCCCGCTTGTCATGCCGACCTCACAGAAAAGAAGTTATCAAAGTATTGTGTGCAGATGAAGAAGATTAAGTTCAGAGAAGTTACGTGATCTGTCTAAGGTCACATCTCTTCTGCTCTCAAATGTTACTCTTTATGCCACTTTGCAGTTCACCCACTTGTCTGTTGCATTGTTTTAAGCACAGTCTAATTACAAACCCTTGAAAGTGTGTTATTCATAAACAGAAATTCCAGTCACTCTACGTCCTAGAGCAGGGCTGATCTTGTGGGGCTGGGGTAAGTTTCCACGCCTATAGATGGAGCCGGGGACACATGCTGTGCTAACAGCGGCACCCGCTCCTCCGGGTTCTGCCTGATCCCCATTGGTCCCCTGGGGAGACCACTGGCCCGGTGGTGCACTGGCAAACTGCTCGGCCCCTCTGATCATGTCAGACAAGATCCAGCTGACATGAAAACCGGACAGAAATTGCCAAAATAGAGCAGGCAGTCGAATTATGCTAAAGCTTGTGCTTTGAAAGAACAGTAGCAGAAGGACAAGGTCACTATATTTGAAGGAACAGCCCCTCTTTCATGCTTTCTTTCAGTCATTTATATTGGGTCTCAGTCTCAAAAACATTTTGCTATAGAACTGGAAAGAAATATATCTTTGACTATGAAAAATTACAAACCCTTGAAAGTGTGTTATTCATAAACAGAAATTCCAGTCACTCTACGTCCTAGAGCAGGGCTGATCTTGTGGGGCTGGGGTAAGTTTCCACGCCTATAGATGGAGCCGGGGACACATGCTGTGCTAACAGCGGCACCCGCTCCTCCGGGTTCTGCCTGATCCCCATTGGTCCCCTGGGGAGACCACTGGCCCGGTGGTGCACTGGCAAACTGCTCGGCCCCTCTGATCATGTCAGACAAGATCCAGCTGACATGAAAACCGGACAGAAATTGCCAAAATAGAGCAGGCAGTCGAATTATGCTAAAGCTTGTGCTTTGAAAGAACACTAGCAGAAGGACAAGGTCACTATATTTGAAGGAACAGCCCCTCTTTCATGCTTTCTTTCAGTCATTTATATTGGGTCTCAGTCTCAAAAACATTTTGCTATAGAACTGGAAAGAAATATATCTTTGACTATGAATTGAACAAGACATCAGTTATGCGCAAGTAGGGAAAAAGGAAACAGTAAATGAAGTTGCTCTCAGAAACGCCGAAATTAGGAATGAAAATTTTTTTTTCCTGATCTTAATGCTGCAAATTTCTAATCTATTTTTAGGTAAATATACCCGTCACTAAAGACATCTGCTTAAATAAAAATGTATATGTGGTTCTGTGGATATGAATAGAACATAACCATGAAGCACCATTTATTAAAATACTATCAAAGCTAAATTGTTTCTAGGCTGAAAATACTCTTGTAATTGGAAATCCTGTGATGAGCTTCTACTGGCAGGACTGGAGCTGTGGAAAGAGCCACTTTGAAGAAGAGCTTGGCTTTTGAGAGCTCGAATGCTCCGATTTGGTAATAGGACCCTCTGGAAATACAGCAAACTGCATTCTGGCATTGTACTGACAGGTTTCTAAGATAAGTAGAAAATGAAGCTGAAGCTAATATTTTTCCCCCTCAAATGTCAGACAGATATTAACCAGAAAAATAGTTGAATGTCAAATTCCTGGGGCCTCCATTTAGAAACGTTCCAAAATAATTAGCTGTGTGTGGGACCAATTAAGGCCGTGATAGAAACGATAAAATCTCCATTTTGATAAAATCAAAATAGGGGTATATTCCTAAACCCAGTCACTTCTTTTGTGAAGCAGATGAACATTTATAAGTTAAAGAATTAAATAAGTATTGATAGTATCAATATAAGGAGGCAGACACGGGAGCCAATTGGTTTGAACAGTCTAGGGCTCCCAAGAGATTTATCTGTCTTCCTGGCAGCTGTATTTACTCTTTACAGGGTTCCTTGAGGACAAGGAGATTCTAATCACCTTTTGAATATCACTGTTTCTCTTCTTTTATACGAAGACACAAACGACGCTTAGATTCCAGCTCCAGGTCCAAGGACCAGGAGGACATTAACCCATGTGGGGGCGGCCCCTACTCCTACTCCAGCAAGGTGGAAAAGACGCTGGTGCTCCCCTTTCACGACCACCAAGCACAGAAGGAAACGCTTCCGCAGGAGAAGAATCACAGTGGAAAACTAGAGCCAGCAATGGTCCACGTATCACAGGCTTCTGTGAGGGTTACTGAGGACACATTTGCGAATCACACAACTCAGAAGCATCCACTATAACTGGGGTTTCTGGGAGTGGGTGTTCCCTGAGTCTTTCGTCTCTGATTCTGTCTCTAGCATTTCTGATTTAGCTCTCTCTCTTATTTGATGCTGTTGGACAGTAAAAGTATGAATTATGAATCAAGAATACTTAAGCAAGTTTCACAAAGTAGAAATGCTGTTACTAAAAGTTTCAGTTTAGATCATAAAGGTCGAATTACTAACACCCAACTTTTACTTTCCTGAAAGAGTAACCATCTCATCTAAATGTCTACATTAACTCTATAGTTCTTAAATATTTTGCAGTGCGTATCAGTTCATCCCATTATGAGCATTCTTAAGCTCCTATAACCCTAGCTGAAGTCGTTTTTACTAAACATGCTTAATATTAAACATATAAGTAGGTCCTGCTACTGAAAGATAGCTACAGACTCTGATAAAGCCATGATTCCCTGAATAGTCTGCCTCATATAAGGAGACTTTTAACAGTAATTTAAGAATTATATGAAAAATAATGATTCCAAACAAAGGACTTGTTTGTGACGGAAGCTGTCATATGTGCAGTTTTTGGTTTGATTTTTTTTTTTCCTTTCTATACAATAAGCAGATTATATTGCAAAGTTTTCATGCACTGTTCTACTAAATTACTAACTTATTTACATGACTGTCAGATATTAACTTCAAATGTTGACTTACACCGTGCATATGAGAAATATGAGACTTCAAAGTTAGCAACATGAAAGAAGATTAGATTCACGTCGTTTCAACAGGTACAAAAGGAAAATCACATTGTCAATAAACAGACGTGCATCCACCGCCCACCAGGAGGGCAGCACCGCTTGCTCATGCCTCTGTTTGGGTGAAGCAGACTCACTTGAGTGCACCGGCGCTTTCCACGCTGTACAGAATAATGTTTTTTTAAATAAATGCATCAGCGTATATTGTTTTAAATCAGTACTTACCATCAGCTAAGTAACTAAGTAACAGTAAGATCTGTTTTTCTATTTTTTTAAGAAATAGGAGAACATGTATTAAAACTCTCCAAACAACCTGTACCAGATTTTAATAATACTGTTTTTAAAATTCATCCTAAATCAATTAATAAATGGCACCCCACTCCAGTCCTCTTGCCTGGAAAATCCCATGGGTGGAGGAGCCTGGTGGGCTGCACTCCATGGGTCGCTAAGAGTCGGACACGACTAAGCGACTTCCCTTTCACTTTTCACTTTCATGCACTGGAGAAGGAAATGGCAACCCACTCCAGAGTTCTTGCCTGGAGAATCCCAGGGACGGGGGAGCCTAACGGGCTGCCGTCTATGGGATCGCACAGAGTCAGACACAACTGAAGCAATTTAGCAGCAGCAGCAGCAGGGAATAAAAAAGTAACTTTAATTTTAAGAGAAAATACCTAAAGACAGAATTACTGTCAAGAGAAAGGACAAACTCAAAACCTACCAATATATTCAAAGACAGTTAAAAACTTTACAATTTTATTATTGTAAGATTACAGAACTGCTTCTGTGCTTCTGTGCTAAGTAAGCTGTACGTGTGAAGAGTAATAAATGAAACTGTTAATTTGACTATTTCCCTAAGGAGTACGAGGAGAAGGGGTAGGGGTTATGCTGTTTGGATCACTAAGTGGATCTTGGTTTATATGCAATAATAAATCCTAGATGTGTTGCTAATTAACTCTACTTCAAAGCACTCCCCCTGTTTTAGTGCTTAAAAGACAGGATTCCTGGGGTAACTCACCATTCTTATTCTTAAAGATGTTCAGGATGGGAAGGATTTGCCGGTAGTAGGGCACCAACGCTTCGCCCACCATCTCAGCTGACACAACCAGATGCTGCAGGACTTTGAGAGTGACGCAGATGACTTGGCGGTTCCGCAGGTTCAAGGCATCTACCCAGTAGGAAAGGAGCAAGCCAGAAAGAGCATTAGTTTCTACAGCATTAGGGTGGAGTCATTCTGTGGGCCATTTAATTACACTGTACTCGGCTGGGGATCGCCAACGGGACGAGCCTTGATGATTACAGCTTGGAAAGATGTTTATAGCTCTTAATGCAAGAAACAGGATCTCGTTTGTGTATTATTAATATTTCTTCTCCCAACTTGCACTGATTCCTCATCAGTCCTAAGAAAGCAACTCACTGTCCTTCACAGAAGAGGCTGGTGATGGCTGGGTAGCATGAAAGATAAAAGATCAGTTCATGTCACCAGAGTTAAAGGACCCCGTGAAGGTGGGCAAGAGATCAGTTTTTACGCAACAATCCCTTTCAGGTAGCAGTCCATGCTATGCTTAAAACTACTGCTATGAAAAAAAACAAAAAACAAAAAACACTTGAGGGGGAAGAAGGGACTGGGTATGCTGTGTTTGAGTAGAAACTATAGACTGGTTACAACAATCAAGAATACTGTTGGTAGAAGGGACAGTGACTATATTTATACTCGCAAGAAAGTAGGGAGTGAAAGCAATTTTTTTTTTTTTAATGCTCAGAACTTTAGGAGTAATTAAGAGACCAAAGGAATACAAATGCTTTTAAAGAACAATTCTGAAGGCACAGTACAGGCTGTACTGCGGAGGCAGGACAGGAGACAGTGAGTTGTCTGGTGTCCCCCACGTTGCACAGTCTGGAAACCTGTTCCAGTGGGGAGTGCAGAGGGCCAGGGACCAGCCCGCTGATAACCGGCTATGTAAATCTGACCAAATCCCCAACACTTTCTTGGTCCCAGTTTCCTTAACTATAAGAACTTATTATTTACTTTCTTAAATGGCTAAAAATCCCATGATTTAAATAGAAAAGCTATATAAAGCATTGATTAGAGAAGGCGGGCTTCCCAGGTAATGCTAGTGGTAAAGAATCTGCCCGCCAGTGTAAGTGACACAGAGACATGGGCTTGATCCCTGACATGGGAAGATTCCCCTGGAGAGGGAAATGGAAACTCACTCCAGTATTCTTGCCTGGAGAATGCCATGGACGGAGGAGCCTGGTGGGCTATAGGCCATAGGGTTCCAAAGAGTCAGTCTGAAGTGACTTAGCACGCCTTATAGAAGGTCAAAGGTGGTGAATGATAAAACGGTGATGCCTGAGACTACTTCAGCACAAAGTTAGGGGCTCTTATTTGTAATATTCTACTTTCTAAAGAGAAGACTGACTATGACCTTTAAAAGTATGTATCATTTATGGAGGGATGAAAGGAACTAGGCTATCCAAAAGAATGACACCATGATCAAGGCACCTGTGAGGCAGTCCTCACCTTGTTTCTGAACTTCAGCTCACATTTCCAGGACCCTGTGTCTTGCTAGCCCCTCAGACCCAGTTTGTTCCAAAGATAAGCTTCCTCCTCAGACTTTATCTTTTTCTTATTTACCCCCTATTGATACAGCCAGGTTCCTAGCTGCTCAGGGCCAAGATCTCTTCCTCATCCTTTGAATTCTTCATGTTACGAAGTCATCTTATTACTATTATTTTCTTTTTGAGGCCGCTCTTGAATCTGTGTCCTCCTCCCACCCTCCCCTTCACTCATCTGGTCCTGGGGCTCCATCTTCACCACCTCTTCCGGCTCCGGCCCTGGGGCCTCCTCCACTGGAGCTCCGCCAGGCCCTGCTAACCTCCCTGCCTTCCTTCTGTCTTTCCCCACCCCCTCAGCCTGCCTTTTCACACCGCTGCTGGATTCACCTTCTCAGAGCATGATCGATGATCTTGCCACCTGCTCAAAGACTTCAGAGTCCCCCCGACACCACTTCCTAGGAAAAGTAAAGTACTGGCATAAACCAGTTAGGTACAAGGGTGACTCAGGGTTAGCAGGAACCAAGTTAGATTCTCCATTAAAAAGCCAAGAATACAAGGTATTGCTTATACTGGTTTCACAGTTATTCCCTATGGAACCACTAGGAAGTTTTTTAGAATAAACTGTGGTCAGCTTCATCCCCTCTAACAACAAAATGGGGGTTGAGGTCTGAAACCACCGCAGGGCAGCCTCACAACTCGTGGCCCAGTTCAGACTACATTCTTGTCTGGTTTGAAAGTAAACACAAATGCAATGAATAGGGATGGCTTGACTTTTAACTCAGAGAACCGAGCTAAATATAACCATGGAGTTTGGCTGCATGATGGCTCATCATCACAGCACGTGGACACACTGCAGGCCATACCATATCTTTTGAGAAACAACCAAAAATAGAATGCTCTAATTTAGCCTAAAAGCTGTAGTGATGAGACACTCAAGAGTGGCGCCTCAGAGAACCATGGGAACTTGGAGAAGGAGGTCAGGAAGAGCGTCCTGTAGTTAGTAGTGGGATCCTTTTTTTCTGGTCTTATCCAAGTGAAAAGTTGCTTTGTCTATTTAGGAAGCCAGAGGTCATCGATCCCTACTGACTGACCCAGCTTCATTTTACAGAAGAGAACCGGGAGCCCTCAGAAACATCATTCTGAATATTATGGGCAGTGGACATTGTTTCCGAAAGCTTTCTAATGAAGTTCAACATGTCTAGGGTTCAGTACGGTACAGATCTCTGTTCATATGCTAGTAATTAACATGTATTGGATACCTCTATATACCAGTAATTAAACTGAGTGTTCTTTATATATATTAGTTTACTTAATCCTGATTCACGAAATATTTATTGAGAATGCATTATGTACCCGTCATTATTTTTGGAATTGGAAATATGGACGTGAACAAGGCAGAGTACTCAGCCCCTTTGAGCTGGTGAAACAGCATATAAGAAGATACTGGACAAATACTGCAAGTATACTTAAGATTTCATAAGGAGGATATAGTATTGAAACAGCACATCAAAATGGGTTTTCAGCTCAGTCTAGAAAGCAGGGAAGGCTCCTAGACACAGGTGAAGACCTAAGGGACGAGCAGATGTTACTTATGTGAAGGAGAGGGAGGGCACACTAGACTCCCTCCTTTTGAATAAAGGACTTCTTTTATATTGCTAAAGTTCTGGTTAGCAATGTGGGAACAAAGCCCAAGACAGCAAAGAAACAGGCTTCCAAATGGTTTTTATCATTGTGTATATGTTTTTCTTGGGATCATCAAGGAATGGCAGGAAGAAGTATGTGAGTATGTGTAGTTGTACATAAAAGGAGAGTGAGGCTGTAGTACTTTCCCCCAAGTTACAAGATTCCCAGGTTTCATCTTGTCTTACTAATCAAATAGAATCAGATGCCTAAAATCCCAGGTTTCTGCCTTTTCTCTCTATTCATCCTTCTATCCCACCCTCCTGCTTAAAAAGGACTCATGGCCACATTCAGCTAAGTGTTTTATTACATTTATTACATCTAAGTTTATCCCGATATATATAATTAATTGATCACTTGGGGATAAATTAATAACATCTCTGACCATGGATAGTAATAATAGCTATTAGGAAAAGATATTTTATCTCATTGCAACCCCAAATGAATTAACATGATTGTGATAACTGTCAATGAATTGATAATGACTGACAATAAAATGCCTGAAATGTTACTCTTAATGGCATCTAAAATGGAACAGTGAGTCATCCTAAATGACCAGGTAATGGCTCTAAAACTTCTGCAGGAGCTGTGGAATACAGCCAGGGTATGAAACTTCCAGTGGTAAAGAATCTGCCTGCCAGTGCAGGAGACATCGGAGACATGGGTTTGATCCCTGGGTCAGGAATATCGCTTGAGGAGGGCACAGCAACCCACTCCAGTATTCTTGCCTGGAGAATCCCATGGACAGAGGAGCCTGGCGGGCTACAGTCCACAGGGTCACAAAGATTCGGAAATGACTGAGGAACTGAACACACTGCAGTGCACTCTAAAAGCCTCTTAACTTCACCCAAGAGATTTTTTTTTTTTNATCGCTTGAGGAGGGCACAGCAACCCACTCCAGTATTCTTGCCTGGAGAATCCCATGGACAGAGGAGCCTGGCGGGCTACAGTCCACAGGGTCACAAAGATTCGGAAATGACTGAGGAACTGAACACACTGCAGTGCACTCTAAAAGCCTCTTAACTTCACCCAAGAGATTTTTTTTTTTTTAATATTGTCCATTCCCATGTCAGTTCTTCCATTTCTCTTCCTCATTCTCATGAAATTAAGAAGTACCTTTAAATTGGAAGTCTTTTTGTTCTTACTGTCCCAATAGAATTAAATAAAAAAAGAGGTTTCTTTGGAAACAAAGGTCTTTTCTTTTGAAAAAGTATGTTAACAGATATAAAGAGACTATGATTCTATAGTTTGAAAGAGAAGAAATGTGTTTATTCTTGTGTTGATGGGTCTGAAAGCAATTGTCAAGATGTAAGCGAGGACTTTGAACTCAAGATTTAAGGTTTTGAAAAGGGTCTAACATGAGAAATCTACTGACATTATAGATCAACCAGGAGAACCTTTATATTCAGAAAATTGGATTTCTATTGTACCATTTACTGCTTTCAAGTATAATCAACAAGACAGAGCTTCCAGATATATAGAAATTGTTGAAGAATAAGGGAAAAATAATTTAAAGTCAAAGTGGTAAAACGTATTCATCTTAGATGGTTATAAGTTACATGTATGATTTTCTCAAGCATAAAACCCATTATTGCTATGACTTTTTTGCAAGGTGAGAACATTTTCTGCTATTAGATATGATTCACTACTTCAGATCAGATAGAAATATTTCTTTTTCTTTTAAAATTGGATACACCACACAAAATGCAAAAGCAGACAACAAATTCTAAAAAATCTTTTTGACATATTAATATATTAATGTTAATATCCTTGATATACAAATAGCTATCACAAACCAGGAAAAGATTGAACCTGTTAATTTAAAAAATGAGCAAATAATATGAATAGATAATATACAAATTAATAAACACAAGAGAACAATTATTATTATAAAACTTTCTACTTCGTTGATAATCAAACGAAAGGAAACACTTCTCTATAATTTTGAGTGTCATATTAACAACAAGGTTTTGGAAATTTAATACTCAGTATGGAAGTAGGCCTGGGAAAAGAGGCACTCTCCTAAGACCACATTGAAAACCATTACAAACTTGCTATAGCAGCATGCATGGACACGTGACCCAGCAATTTCACTTTACATTGAAAACCATTACAAACTTGCTATAGCAGCATGCATGGACACGTGACCCAGCAATTTCACTTCTGGGCATTTACTCAAAGGAAGGATGAAGCTGCACAGAAAGAGCTATAGGAAAGCATGTTATCAATACTATAAATTGTTATCAGAGGCAAACTAAGTGTTTTCAAAACACTGATTTAAGAAAAATCTAGTATACCTGTAAAATGGAACATTATAAACTTATTAAAGTCATCTGTAATAGAAAATATTTGAAAAATAGGAAAATGTTTATAAGATACAGTTGAGTAAAGAAGGTTATAAAGTGTATTTTCACTATGTTCTTATTTTGAAAATAGAATGTAAACACAGTAAAAGCTGGGGATTTATAAGCTCAGATACAGACAATAGAGACCTATGTTATCCATGGACACACTGGACTTTATTCTGTTTTAAAATACTCTTTTTTACACTACTTTTTTCTTTTAAAAAATTAACATACTTTGCATACTTACCTAAAATATTATTCTTCGTGATCATAATTTATGTGTTAATCTAGCCCTGTCTCCTTGTTCTTTCTCAATATTTTCCTGATTGTTCTTTTTTAAAAAAAATTTTTAACGCCAAAAATGTTTTGTATTGTGGCATAGCTGATTAACAGTGTTGTGATAGTTTCAGGTGAACTGAATGAAGGGACTTAGCCAGACCTGTACATGTATCCATTCTCCTCCAAACCCCCCCACCCCCAGCCCCGATCCAGGCTGGCACCTAACATTGAATTGAGTTCCCTGTGCTATACAGTAGGTTTTTGTTGGTATCTACTTTTTGAGATGAAATTTAGAATAATTTGATATGGTTAAAAAGTATGTTTGGCACTTTGATAAAAGTTTCCAACAAATGTAGAGAATAAATAGTCAGAAATGGCCATCTTTCCATTCAGGAACATGTATTTCTTCACCTGTTCCTATGTATTTTTTTTTTTTCATTAATCTCCTCAGAAAAGCTTTAGAGCACTTTTCATGTAGTTTCTGTGTACTTTTGTTTGGTTTGAAAGTAAAAGTGAAAGTGGCTCGGTCATGTCTGACTCTTTATGACCCCATGAACTGTACAGTCCATGGAATTCTCCAGGCCAGAATACTGGAGTGGATAGCCTTTCCCTTCTCCAGGGGATCTTCCAAATCCAAGGATCGAACCCAGGTCTCCTGCATTGCAGGCGGATTCTTTACCAGCTGAGCCACAAGGGAAGCCCAAGAATACTGGAGTGGGTAGCCTATCCCTTCTCCAGCGGATCTTTCTGACCCAGGAATCAAACCAGGGTCTCCTGTATTGCAGACAGATTCTTAACCAGCTGAGCCACAAGGGAAGCCCTTTGTTAGGTTTAGTAGTGTTTGAACCATTCTTATTTTGATATCTTATGTATTTTGATTTTACTGGGTAGAATATATATATATAATATAAAGTGTTATTTAATTATTTTAAGTATACAATTAAGTGGCATTAGTTATATTCACAATATTGTACAATTATCACCACTATTTCCAAAATTTTAATCACCTGAAACAGAAACTCTATACTTCTTTTTTTTAAAAAAAGCCCTCTCCACTCACTTCCCCTCGAGCCTCTGGTAAGCTGTCATCTACTTTCTGTCTTTATGATTTTCCTATTATAGATATCCTAAAGTATTTATGTATTATTTTTCTTGATGTTATGTATTATTTTTCCTGATGTTGAGATATTTAATTAATAATTACATTGCTGGGGCCAATATCATATTAGTTAAATTAAACTGAAATGAATATAAATTTTGCTAGTCAAGGAGCGGTAAACATATCCATTTTTGATTTTCAGAATATAATGAATTCAAAATATGCTTTCAAACCAAATTTAGGTTTTAAAATTATAGAAATTACTCTCTTTCCAAAACAGAACTCATCTGCTATACAAGCAAATATCACGTGGCCCGAGTTCTCAATTAAAGCATCAGAGAATTAGCTTAGCTATTTTACAGAGTAAGTCTATTAAAAGTATTATCATTTTTCTGAAATTCATTGTTTTCCAATAAGTGTTATAAGAAAAGCATCATTTATTCTCTAATCTCATACAGAAAGGATTATTTTTATGCAAAATTCAGATTTTCCATCAAAGCTTTGTTATTACAAATGGGTAATTTTTCCCCTTGTTTGATAGATAAGATTATATTCTTCCCTGGTGGCTCAGATGGTAAAAAGTCCACCTGCAATGTAGGAAACCCAGGTTCAATCCCTAGGTTGAGAAGATCCCCATGGAAAAGGGAATGGCAACCCACTTCAGTAATTCTTGCCTAGAGAATTCTATGGACAGAGGAGCCTGGAGGGGTCACCTAGAGTCAGACACGACCGAGTGACTAACAGTTTGATTTTTTCACTTTTCAGGACCGTAGAATACAACTCAGTATTTGGTGACAGCGTTTGGCCTTTCTTTCCACTAAACACTTCGTTTTAAAGATAGATACACAATTGACATAATTTGCTGAAATAAACGAGACCACCAGTTACCAAGGTGGTCTCCACATTAGTCAGTAGCATGACCTATTTAGTGCTCACAACTTTTTAGACCCAGAGGAACCTGAAGAAAAATCTCATTCAAGACTCTTCTTCAATCCTCCTGCAAGCAAGGTTGGCCCTGCCTTTGCTCTCATGCAGTATTTGTCTGAAGTCTCTAACAGTATTTGAGAGTAAACTTATCAGTACTGTCCTTTGTCAAAAAGCAGAGGAGGATCTGTTTCTTTGGAGTGGCCTGCTCCCCTGTCCCATACTGCTGACTCAGTTCAACTTGAAGGAATGGGTGACAGGTGGAATGACAACCAGATATAGGAGCTGGTCAGTCTTGGGACCTAGAGTAAAACCAAGTGACAGTCTGCTGTGACAAGCAGGCATTGCTTCTAAGAATTAGGGTTATGTTTCTTCCTTTGGTTGAGAAAAGGTGTCTAAGTCTGAACTAGCTTTAAGATAACAGAAGTAGCAGTCTGTGAAGAAAGGTAGAGTGCACCCAGGCTATTCACAAAACGAGAAAGTTGCAAGCTGTGTTACAAAACAGAAGATGAGGAAATACACTACTTTCCAAAAAGGAGCTGCCTTTTCTTCCCCAAAGAAGAAATGCTTCCCTGGTGGCTCAGACAGTAAAGCGTCTGTCTGCAATGTAGGAGACCTGGGTTTGATCTCTGGGTCGGGAAGATCCCCTGGAGAAGGAAATGGCAGCCCAGTATTCCAGTATTCTTGCCTAGAAAATCCATGGACAGAGGAGCCTGGTAGGCTACAGTCCATGGGGTATTTTAATCACCTGAAACAGAAACTCTATACTTCTTTTTTTTAAAAAAAGCCCTCTCCACTCACTTCCCCTCGAGCCTCTGGTAAGCTGTCATCTACTTTCTGTCTTTATGATTTTCCTATTATAGATATCCTAAAGTATTTATGTATTATTTTTCTTGATGTTATGTATTATTTTTCCTGATGTTGAGATATTTAATTAATAATTACATTGCTGGGGCCAATATCATATTAGTTAAATTAAACTGAAATGAATATAAATTTTGCTAGTCAAGGAGCAGTAAACATATCCATTTTTGATTTTCAGAATATAATGAATTCAAAATATGCTTTCAAACCAAATTTAGGTTTTAAAATTATAGAAATTACTCTCTTTCCAAAACAGAACTCATCTGCTATACAAGCAAATATCACGTGGCCCGAGTTCTCAATTAAAGCATCAGAGAATTAGCTTAGCTATTTTACAGAGTAAGTCTATTAAAAGTATTATCATTTTTCTGAAATTCATTGTTTTCCAATAAGTGTTATAAGAAAAGCATCATTTATTCTCTAATCTCATACAGAAAGGATTATTTTTATGCAAAATTCAGATTTTCCATCAAAGCTTTGTTATTACAAATGGGTAATTTTTCCCCTTGTTTGATAGATAAGATTATATTCTTCCCAGGGGCTCAGATGGTAAAAAGTCCACCTGCAATGTAGGAAACCCAGGTTCAATCCCTAGGTTGAGAAGATCCCCATGGAAAAGGGAATGGCAACCCATTCCAGTAATTCTTGCCTAGAGAATTCTATGGACAGAGGGGCCTGGAGGGGTCACCTAGAGTCAGACACGACCGAGTGACTAACAGTTTGATTTTTTCACTTTTCAGGACCGTAGAATACAACTCAGTATTTGGTGACAGCGTTTGGCCTTTCTTTCCACTAAACACTTCGTTTTAAAGATAGATACACAATTGACATAATTTGCTGAAATAAACGAGACCACCAGTTACCAAGGTGGTCTCCACATTAGTCAGTAGCATGACCTATTTAGTGCTCACAACTTTTTAGACCCAGAGGAACCTGAAGAAAAATCTCATTCAAGACTCTTCTTCAATCCTCCTGCAAGCAAGGTTGGCCCTGCCTTTGCTCTCATGCAGTATTTGTCTGAAGTCTCTAACAGTATTTGAGAGTAAACTTATCAGTACTGTCCTTTGTCAAAAAGCAGAGGAGGATCTGTTTCTTTGGAGTGGCCTGCTCCCCTGTCCCATACTGCTGACTCAGTTCAACTTGAAGGAATGGGTGACAGGTGGAATGACAACCAGATATAGGAGCTGGTCAGTCTTGGGACCTAGAGTAAAACCAAGTGACAGTCTGCTGTGACAAGCAGGCATTGCTTCTAAGAATTAGGGTTATGTTTCTTCCTTTGGTTGAGAAAAGGTGTCTAAGTCTGAACTAGCTTTAAGATAACAGAAGTAGCAGTCTGTGAAGAAAGGTAGAGTGCACCCAGGCTATTCACAAAACGAGAAAGTTGCAAGCTGTGTTACAAAACAGAAGATGAGGAAATACACTACTTTCCAAAAAGGAGCTGCCTTTTCTTCCCCAAAGAAGAAATGCTTCCCTGGTGGCTCAGACAGTAAAGCGTCTGTCTGCAATGTAGGAGACCTGGGTTTGATCTCTGGCTCGGGAAGATCCCCTGGAGAAGGAAATGGCAGCCCAGTATTCCAGTATTCTTGCCTAGAAAATCCATGGACAGAGGAGCCTGGTAGGCTACAGTCCATGGGGTGGCAAAGAGTCGGACACAACTGAGCAACTTCACTTTAAGCTTGACATCAATATCTGGTACAATTCTAGGACTAATTAGTACTATTTAAGCAAGTGATCTGAGAGCTTCCAGGAAGACAGCATGGTTACTAGGAGCCAGTGTGAGCTCTCTGGAATGTCAGGCCAAGCTTATTTCATGCCTTCTAACAAGTTCACTCACAAAAGAGATCATAAAAGACATATCGCAAGGCATCTGGCAAGAATTCTCTTGAAGGCAAGATACAGAAATGGTTGAAGAATTAAGCACTTTCTTTTTTCCTTATGTTTTGAATAACTGAATTTAAGCAACATGCTCTGATGGTTTGGTATCAACCTGCATTGTCCCTAATGGAATACTGCAATGGTCCATACTTGACCAAGTCCAATTTCCACCTAACATTTTGATTGTAACTTGGACGAATGTTACAAAATCCAAATCTATTAATTTTTTGATGACCCAGAGTTAGGAAGTCTGTAGAGACATGCCATGAAGGAATACCAGGGAGGTAAAAATAATACTTTACTATTATTACCAACTTGATTTGGCACTGTGCTAAACCTCCAACCTATATGATCTGTGAATCCTTACCGACTGCTTGGGAAGTTGTTTTTTTGTTTTTTTCCCAAACCCCTGGGAAAGGTGAAGTAATTAATTTATCAAAACCACATAGCTAGTTAATGGCCAGCTGGGGTCTGGTTTGCATGAGCCCAAAGCTGTGTTTATTGTGGTTAGACTCCACTTCTTAGCATCCCACCAAATCCTGATGGATAACAGCCCCAGACTTGGAGCCTGCTCAGGAGAGATGTTCAGAGCTGCTCAGTGATCACAGGCCCGAGCATGGACTTTGAGCAGTCAGACTAGACACCTGTTGGGACCTGAGCTTAAGTGTTTGTTCTTGGTGAACAGACCATCCTGACGCAGGTGGGTGTCCTGGCATTCTTTGGAAAACAAAAGCAAAAACAAGAAACAAGCAACTTTCCGCAGCAGTGCAGTTCCCTGACTAAAGCTCAGTTCTCCTGTGGAAAGATGAAGATAATGATGTGAGGGTTTATCCTGTGTACCCAGAATCTGTCGCCACAATCCAGTAGAGAATGATGCTGATGGTGACGATAAGGACGACCCTAATGTTTATCACATACAACAGCCTCTGCTAAGAGCTTAAAACGTACTTTCGCACTTAATCACTAATCAATTTTATAAATTCAGCCCCCAAGTGGTGAACTTGTCTGACAGCTGGTATGCATGTGGCAGAGTTAGGGTTTGACCGGGGAGTCTGACTTCAGAGTCCTTGCTCTCAACTACACAGGAAGAGAGAGAGAGTGTGTGTTTGTTCGAGAATGGGAAAGGGACTGCCATATGCAGGAGATTCAGTCTGAAATGCAGTAAGGCTATTTTTAGCTCTTTCCTTCGTTCTACTGTGACCTTCTGCCATGGACAGCTGTAGTCTCCATCCTCATCATTTTCATTTTGGATCATTCTGAGTCTTCTTCTCTATTCACATAGGGATAGACCTGGTTTTATTCGTCCTCACGGGTCTGGAAGGAATGTTTCTTCTGGCAAGTGAGCAGGTAACTAAATGCCTCTGAGAATATCTAGCCTCTGCCTCAGGCTACCATCACCTTATATCCACTCCCACATTATTTACGTTGTAGGACTTCACGCAGAGGGACACCCGGTTTTACATCATGACGCTCTTTGATGGAGAATTAAAGGCAGTGAGGCAACTGACAGGCTAAGTGTGAGAGAAATGGACAGAGAGGACAGTGAGTACCAGGCAGCTGGGCTTTACAGCCCCACCAGGCCATGACAACGCACATCCAACGCGACACGTCACTCAGGAAGAGCCTGCTTATCACGTTACAGGGCATTTCTTTGCAACTTCCACTAGTGACCACAGCAACCATTTAGGGGTGTGCATCAGTTCCCTTGTCCTGGAGATGAAAACTAATCTCCCGAACTCGAGGAGATGCACCAATCTGTACAACATGGTGCAGCCAGCACTAGACCCCAGAAGCCAGGCCCACATTCTCCAGCGGCCACGCTAGTCTCCAGAGACCACAGAGGAGCATGGGCCTTAGTACCACCTACTGAAGCTCCCTCAGAAAGGGGGGGATTCCAGATTCCACGGTCCGCAATAGCCAGGAATTCCCATTTGGGAGCATCAGTTTGCTCAGTCGGACACGACTGAGCGACTTCACTTTCACTTTTCCTTTCATGCATTGGAGAAGGCAATGACAACCCACTCCAGTGTTCTTGCCTGGAGAATCCCAGGGACAGGGGAGCCTGGAGGGCTGCCGTCTCTGGGGTCGCACAGAGTTGGACATGACCAAAGCTAGTTAGCAGCAGCAGATACTTGGAGTGCAAGAGATGCTTCTGCCATAGAATTCCTGGTCTTCTGAGAAGCTGATTCTTGCACTCCCACTAAGCTGTACTGTGCACATGTAACTGAGTCAGTTAGTCGAGTCCGTGTGTCCACTCCCCTTGACCACAGTTCTAAGCTGGGCGTGTGCCCCAAGCTGGTGCAGTCATGGTGCATCTTTGACTTTTATTCTTTCTGGAAATTAAGGGACAGTGACACTTGTTCTTTCCCACTGGTATAAACAGGAAAGCGTGTAGTCTCAGGATCTACTCGGAGCATCCTGAGGCCAAAAAGTGAGCCAGCTTTAAGATGACCACAGATGGAACAGACTAAGAGTGACCCTGACAAGCCACCACGTTAAACCAGCCCTGAGGGGAGACCCAGGGTTGTCCAGTCAGTCAGTCGTGTCAGACTCTGTGAGCCCATGGACCACAGCACGCCAGGCCTCCCTGTCCATCACCAACTCCCGGAGCATGCGCAAACTCATGTCCATTGAGTCAGTGATGCCATCCAGCCATCTCATCCTCTGTCGTCCCCTTCTCCTCCTGCCCTCAATCTTTCCCAGCATCAGAGTCTTTTCCAATGAGTCAGTTCTTTGCATCAGGTGGCCAAAGGATAGTTCAGCTATGTGAATTTATTAAGCAAACCTGACTCTTTATGATAATTTGAATTCGTTTTCTTTTTTGTGTCTTGTAACCAAAATAATCCTATGTAATACACCTTTTTTTTTCATTTTTTTAGAACAAATTATGTATTTTCTTCTTAAATTAAAAAATTACATTTTGTCATTTTAAAAATTATTCACCCATAAAATTTCAAGAGATATAAGTAAAATTATTAGATCATAAAATAGTGCATTTCAATTGGACTTGCTTTCTGATTAAATAGAATTCTCAAAATAATTTTTGCATTGTGATCTCATATTTTATCTTTCCTTGGTATATTTTTTCTCAATGAGCATTCTTTAAAAAGACCAGTTTTGCTTGTGGAAATATTATTGTTTAAATTGCTTCAGCTGTGTCTGTGCATGTTTGTCCTTTATAGCTGGGTGACCTCAACTCATTAGAGCTCTCCTAATGAGGCCACTGTTTAATGTCCTGTCTATTTGTAGATCAGTGATATTTCTGTAATTCTTTAGCAGCCAGGTCACCTTGCCTCCTACTGGACCATCTCACAAATGTATGTTAGTGCTCACAAACAGAAGGCATCACATAAAACAATGTAGATGAATAAACAATTACTCTCACTACTTAAATAAGTCCTCTAATAAGCAGAAAGGGTTATATCATTATATGCTTTATTTGTTGTTTCATCTTCAGGATTCTTATGAGGTGGTTTTTATATAATATGCAGTACAATGGCAAGCCTAAATGGCTACTGCATGCTTTAGACTATGATACCTATACACATTTCAGTATGGACAGCAGGTATGTACCTGATCAATTTGAAAACGTTGATATTTTGATGCGTCTACTGTGTACTAGACAGTGCGTCCGATGAGGTGAAAGTCAAAGTGTTAGCTGGTCGGTTGTGTCCGACTCCTTGCCCCCATGGACTGTAGCCTGCCAGGGTCTTCTGTCCATGGAATTCTCCAGGCAAGAATTCTGCAGTGGGTTGCTATTTCCTTCTCCAGGGGATCTTCCCAAATCAGGGATCGAACCCATGTCTCCTGTGTCTCCTGCACTGGCAGGCAGCTTTTTACCATCCGAGTGGGTATATATTACTTTCTAATGGCACCCCACTCCAGCACTCTTGCCTGGAAAATCCCATGGACGGAGAAGCCTGGTGGGCTGCAGTCCATGGGGTCGCGAAGAGTCAGACACGACTGAGCGACTTCACTTTCACTTTTCACTTTCATGCATTGGAGGAGGAAATGGCAACCCACTCCAGTGTTCTTGCCTGGAGAATCCCAGGGACGGCGGAGCCTGGTGGACTGCCGTCCATGGGGTCGCAGAGAATCGGACACGACTGAAGCGACTTAGCAGCAGCAGCAGCAACATTATATTCTAAACTACATAAGAGAGAAAGATACAAATTTCTGTAGGAACAGGACGGCAGGGTGTGGAGAGGACTAGAGTTGAGGGTAGGGAGAGAGAGAAGAATCAAAAGAAGATCTCAGGACAATTCCTATTGGAAGTGGGTTTTTAGGGCTTCCCTGGTGTCTCAAATAGAGATTCCACCTGCCATGCAGAAGACGGGTTCTCCTGGGTCGGGTCGGGAGGATCTCCTGGAGAAAGGAATGATTACCCACTTCAGTATTCTTGCCTGGAGGCTACAGTCCATGGGGTCGCAAAGAACTGGACACAACCGAGTGACTAACACTCACACTTTAGGCATTTGTTAATGTGTGAGTGGGTGTACTTCCAAAGTGAGCAAAGACACACAATTAGAAGAGCGCAAGACAAGTCCTATAGCGCAATCAGTTTGGCTGGAGAATGGGGGGCGCGAAGGGAAACAGAGAGAAACCAGGTCAAGAACATAATACACAGCCAGATACCTTACGGGACCCCTTGACTGTCATGCTAAAGAATGGCGCGTAGGCAGAGGCCGGATGGGAGTCCGTCCCTGCAAGATGCAAGTGTGCTAGGTAAGACTTGTGAGCTGAAAGGTTTTGTCTCTCTAGAAACTAAAGTGTGAGTCCTGAGGCAGAAGGAAACAGAAGGTACACTTAACTGAGGTATCAGAGAACAGAGTTTTGGGCTGGCAGAGCATGAAAAAAAAAATGAGGGAATTCTGGAAGATAGAGACCTACAGATGAAATAAACAAAAAAACCTGCATGGAAATTCTGCCTGAGCTGATCTCTAAGGATGACACACCTGAGAGAGATCCCAGTAGGCATGGAAACTAGCAGAAGTCGGCAGATAAAAGAACTGAAGATGAAAGAACTTAGCCGGCTGTTCACCACAGGGAAGACAAAGTTTAGAGTTTGTGTTTAGCAGGTTAACTGTTCATTAGAATTAGAACTGACACTCTTTAAAGGAAACAGAATCCAGAGTCTCCACAATATATTAGTCATAATGTCCATGGCAGAATTATAACATTCTGGCCTCTAAGCAACTATAGTGAAGAGAACACCTCCATCACCACCAACCTGCAGTAGGCGTGCAGCAGATGTGAGAAACAGAACTTTAAGTCACTTACTGTTTTAAGCTTTTGATTTTGGAGACTGGTTGTTATTTCCACATAACCCAGCCTGCTTTGATTGAAAAAAAAATTAAAGATTCCCACTATCATATTAAGAGAATTTCCTTCTATTCTTCAGTTCAGTTCAGTCGCTCAGTCGTGTCCAACTCTTTGCGACCCCATGAATCGCAGCACGCCAGGCCTCCCTGTCCATCACCATCTCCCGGAGTTCACCCAAACTCATGTGCATCGAGTCGGTGATGCCGTCCAGCCATCTCATCCTCGGTTGTCCCCTTCTCCTTCCCCCAATCCCTCCCAGCATCAGGGTCTTTTCCAGTGAGTCAACTCTTTGCATGAGGTGGCCAAAGTATTGGAGTTTCAGCCTCAGCATCAGTCCTTCCAATGAACACTCAGGACTGATCTCCTTTAGGATGGACTGGTTGGATCTCCTCCTATTCTTAGTTTGTTTTAAAAATAGAAATGGGTGTTGAATTTTATCAAATGCTTTTTACCATCATTTGAGATGCTTGATTTTTACCCTTTAATACACAAATATAAATGCGATTAACTGATTCTCCTAATGTTAAGCCACTTTTTTATCTTCCTGAAATAAAACCAAGTTTGTCATGAGATATGAATCATTTTTATATATCAATAGATTCAGTTTGCTAGTAATTTTGTTGAGAAATTTTTCATTAATATTTATGAATGAGATTGTCATGGAAGATTCCTTCTTATAATTCCTTGGAATGTCCTTGTTGGTAGAAAGTTATGTTGCATCATAAAAGGATATAGAATCTAAATTCTGTTTTCATTATCTGGGAAAATTTGAGGAAGATTTAAACTATTTTTTCATTAAGTCTTTGGCACAACTAACCAAGGCTTCTATTATATCTGTATGAGGAATTTTAATTATGAATTTAATTTCTTCACTTGATATACTACCCTATGTACTTTACCTTATTTTTTACTTTTCAGTTTTGGTAAGTTACATATTCCAAAAACTTGACCATTTAATTGAAATTTCAAAGTTTTAGGGATAAAGTTGTTTATAATATACTATCAACATATCCTGTCAATGTCTGTGGGGCCTAAATAACATTCCCTTTTTCATTTCTGACATTGGCTATTTTTGCCTTTTTTTCCCACTCTTTTATTTATTAACTTTTACAAGTGTTTATCAATCGTATCAATCATGTCAAGAAACCAGTCAGTGTTTGGTTTTAATGCTCTCACTTACATGACCGTATCCTATTTTAATTTTACTGTGCTTTTATACTAATGATTTATTCTTCCTTTGATTTTCTTTTACTGCTCTCCCTGTTATTTATTGAGAGGGATACTTAATTTACTGTTTTCCTTGTTTTATAACATGTTTAAAGCTACATATTTCTTTCTAATCCTATTTTACTATCTCATATGTGTTAAATATTTTAATATATTTTGGTAATATTTTAATGTAATATTTTTGTAAGTTTTTAATATGTAATTTATGTGATATTTTCATCATTATGCAGTTAGAATACCTAATAATTTCANCAGTTCTTTTACTGCTCTCCCTGTTATTTATTGAGAGGGATACTTAATTTACTGTTTTCCTTGTTTTATAACATGTTTAAAGCTACATATTTCTTTCTAATCCTATTTTACTATCTCATATGTGTTAAATATTTTAATATATTTTGGTAATATTTTAATGTAATATTTTTGTAAGTTTTTAATATGTAATTTATGTGATATTTTCATCATTATGCAGTTAGAATACCTAATAATTTCATTAGAATTTCTTATCTGACTCATGGGGTATGTAAAAGTACGTGTCAATTTCAAAATATATGGGAATGTTTTAGTTATTTAAACAAAAGGCTCTCTAACATACATTGCATTTTGGTTCTGTAACACCCTTCGTATGCTTTCCATGCTTCGATATTTCTTGAGGTTTGTTTTACGGTATAGGACCTGGCTGATTTTTATAACTATTCTCTACATGTCTACAAAATGTCACTTGTGGTGGATGTGGCACTGAGCTTTGTAAAGAAGAGGAAACGTTCAGGGGATCCAGATAGGATTCAGCTCCCCAGGTCTACCATTTTGCAACTGTATGACATGGACATTTTTCTTACATTTCACATGCCTCAGTTCTGTCACCTGTGAAATGAGGATTATAGTAGCTAGACTGAATAATACAATTTATCCTATCTGGATAAACCAACTGCATTGAAGATGTGGTGTATGCATACATGATAGACTATTATTCAGCCATAAAACAAATACAATTCTGACATTTGCCGAAACATGAATGGACCTAGAGGATATTATGCTTAGTGAAACAAGTCAGAGAAAGACGTATACTGTATGTTATCAGTTATCCATGGAACCTAAAAATAAAACAGAAGAGTGAACATAAGAAAGTGGAAACAAACTCACAGATGAAGAGAAGAAACCAGTGGTTAATAACAGGGAGAAGGAAGGCAGAGGGATAAGACAGGTATATTGTATTCAGAGAAACAAAGTACATATATAAAATAAATAAGCTACAAGGATATGCTGTACAGCATAGGGAATAAAGCTAATATTTTGTAACAATTTGAAATGGAGTATAACCTGTAGAAATATTGAATCACTATACTGTATAACTGAAACCGAGATAAAGTTGTGAATCAGCTATAACTCAATACAAAATTTAAAACATATAAACCTAAAGTTAAATAGGGCTTCCCTGGTGGCTCAGCTGGTAAAGAATCTGCCTGCAATGCAGGAAACCCTGGTTTGATTCCTGGGTCGGGAACATACAGGGGAGAAGGGATAGGCTACCGACTCCAGTATTCCCAGGCTTCCCTGGTGGCTCAGATGGTGAAGAATCCAGCCTGCAATGCAGCAGACCTGGGTTCAATCCCTGGGTTTGGAAGTTAAATAGAAATAAAGTGAGACTTTAAAAAATAATATAGAACATAAAATACAGAAACCACTGGATGACAATAAATTAGAGAGAAAACATAAATGAATACTATTGTCCCCATTTTATAGATGAGGCAACAATGTTACAGGCATTAACTCGCCTCAGGTCATGTGGCAACATGTAGCAGGTTTATAAGCTGGGCAGCTGATTACATAGAAGCTACTCACAACTAGTACACTATCCTGTTGATCTATATCTAGGTGTAGGAAAGTCATAAAAGCTATGAAAAAGGAAGATAATTGGTAAGCGAGTGAGGGGGGAAAGGCTATAATGAGTTAGGAAGGAAAAAAATACACAGACACCCAAATCCTACAAAACTATAGTAAATATTCATGGAGAAGTAAAAGAATGGGCATAATGTACTGATAAAAGAAGGGCACAAAATACTATTTAAAAAGAACAATGAGAATAAGGTAAAATTAGATCATTAACACATTATTCAATCATATTTCTGGGAGAGAAAGTCAAGGAAATTCCCCAGGAAGTAAAACTAAGACAGAGTTGGAAAATATGAGCAAAAGGCTAACAAAACGAGAGAATCAGCCCACAAGGTGCAACGTATCGTAGCAGGAATTACAGCAGAGAAGTAAGAGAGAGTAGAGGGAGCACATCATTAAAGGAATAATACATGAAAAGCTTCTAGGGCTGGAAGACATACGTCTCTAAACCGAAATTTCCCAGGACAATGAATGAAAACACAGCCACATCAAAGCCTATCAGCGTGAAATTTCACATTACCAGAGATGGAGAGGACAGCCAGGAAGCTCGCGGAGACTGTGGGGAACGAGCCACAGGCAAGTGGCTGGAAACAGTGGCAGCCAAGACTTTCAAAGCAGTGTGAGGACCCGGGAGGCAGCAGAGACGTGGCCTCAAAACTCTGGACGAAAATGGTTTTCAGTGGGGCCAAACTAATAAGTGAGATGGCAGACTTTTCCGATAAGCAAGGGCTGAAAATATACACCTTTCACATACTCACAGGAAACTTCAGGAAGAGGTGTACTTTACAACGCGAGGAGGAAAACAGGGCAAACAGCTAAGCAAAAAAGAGGTCAAACAGGAAAGAGGAATAAGGAGAAGAGGCAGAAAGAGGGAGGGCACGAGGGGTAACTCCAGGGACAGAAAGGGAATCGATGAGTTGCCTGATGCTCTGAACACGGGGAAAAGAACGTTCATTNACTTTACAACGCGAGGAGGAAAACAGGGCAAACAGCTAAGCAAAAAAGAGGTCAAACAGGAAAGAGGAATAAGGAGAAGAGGCAGAAAGAGGGAGGGCACGAGGGGTAACTCCAGGGACAGAAAGGGAATCGATGAGTTGCCTGATGCTCTGAACACGGGGAAAAGAACGTTCATTTCCTAGATCCTGAAGTATTTAGAAAAAAAAATAGCAAGCATATAGGCTTCTCAGGGGGTACAGAGGTAAAGAATACACAGTTCAGTGCAGGAGATGCAAGTGACTAGGGTTTGATCCCTGGGAATACACAAAACAAGCCAACAAAATGAGAGGCAATGATCAGTGCTGAGGAAAATAAGTTGCCTAAGAAAAGAATGGAATCACAAAAATTGTGTGATTTGCAGTGGACAGTTGCTTGCTCTTCAGTCGCTCAGTCATGTCCAGCTCTTTGTGACCCGATGACTGCCGCACGCCAGGCTCCCCTGTCCTCCGCCGTCTCCCAGAGTTTGCTCCAATTCATGTCCAGTGAGTCAGTCGTGCTACGCAACCATCTCATCCTCTGCCACCTCCTTCTCCTCCTGCCTTCAGTCCTCCCCAGCTTCAGTATCTTTTTCCAATGAGTCGGCTCTTCGCCATCAGGTGGCCAAAGTTTTGAAGCTTCAGCTTCAGCCTCAGTCCTTCCAACGAATATTCAGGGTTGATTTCCTTTAGGAGTGACTCGTTTGACCTCCTTGCAGTCCCAAAGGACTCTCAAGAGTCTTCTCCAAAACCATAGTTCAAAAG
>SJYX01006496.1:5616-31476 GCA_006410675.1 Oreotragus oreotragus
TCATGTCCAATTCTCAGCGACCCCATGGACTGCAGCCTACCAGGCTCCTCCATCCATGGGATTCTCCAGGCCAGAGTACTGGAGTGGGGTGCCATTGCTGTTTATTGTGTTAGGTGGAGATTTATTCAAAATAATTGCACTGAACAATTTTGTTCATTGAGTCCATTTCAACACAATCTGCAAATGCTAGGCTACCAAGAAGAAAAAGTTTACAAATAAAAAAAGTTACCAAGTTCAAACACTGTTCCTGCACCATCTCCTTTTGTCTGATTCCTCAGTTGAGGAAGCAAAGAATAGGAAGGTAAAACATGAGCCTCTAACAGTTATAACTGTCTTATGTCATTCTTTCCAGTGAAGACTAAAGGAATCTGTAGGAAGATGTGAGAGGAACAACTGCAAACAACTTTATAGAATCCAGGTTTGTGGCTTCTTAGTTTGAATGAGTCAGAGGACTTTTAACTTCAAATTAACAAATCTTTTCAATCCTGTTTAGGATTGATCTTCAAAATTGGATCTACAAAACAATCACTGGACAGGATTGATTCTCCATGTTGAATAAATGTTACAAATGACTCCATTATGAAAAACAGACCAACAGACAGAGAGTGATCACAAGTGCCAGTGAGAGCAAATGAGCAAGAGGGAGAGAGAGCAAGAGGGTTTTGAACAATAGTAATTTTTACAAATAAAGATCAGGGATCTGGGGACAATGCTTACCTCCACATAGAGATTTACAGAGCTCTCATTCTGAAGCTTCCTTAAGTATGACTAATCTAAATATTTAAAAGAAACTATCCCTTTAGCTTATAATTGCTTGTAACCTCCTTAAAAGAGACTGTCTTGTTTTGTGAAGTCTATGGAGAAGATTCTTGAGAGTCCATGAACAACAAGGAGATCCAACCAATTAATCCTAAAGTAAATCTGTCCTGAGTATTCACTGGAAGCACTGATGCTGAAGCTGAAGCTCCAATACCTTGCCCACCTGATGCAAAGAACCAACTCATTGGAAAAGACTGATGCTGGGAAAGATTGAAGGCAGGAGGAGAAGGGAATGACAGAGGATGAGAGAGTTAGATGGCATCACCGACTCTATGGACATGAATCTGAGCAAGCTCCGGGAGTTGGTGATGGACAGGGAAGCCTGGCATGCTGCAGTCCATGGGGTCACAGAGTCAGACATGACTGAGTGACTGAATTGATGCCACCTACAGAGCTTGACAAGCAAGATAGGCAGGTAGGTTCCTGTGAGTTTTTCCACCCCACTTCCTGCCCTGAGTTGACTTTCTCAGATAGGACATAATGTTTCTGGTTATCACTTTGCAGCCTCTACTGTTCTAAATGGAGAGGCTGAGCTTACCCTGAACTAAAGCCAACCACAGACTCCTGCAAGCCAGACAATAGGCAATGTGCCTTCCTGCCCTATCCAATCATTACTCTTAACCTGAAATCAACCTGGAGTTCAAGCTGAATTTGTGCTAAAAGATATAGATGTACCTGGTCCACACACCACAGGTCCAGGAATTCTTCTCAGTTGCTTGTCACCCGTTGCTCACTCGCTCCTTTCACCTTTTTGTCCTTCATTTATCAAAGGTAAAAAAGACTAAATTACTCATTTCTTCCAGTAAAATGATGTGGTTTCACTGAAATTAAAAGTATAAATAATTCTTGGTATTTTTAGAGTTATCAGAGTCTTACCAAATCCACTGGTCATACCAGGAATACAGGTGTGTGGTGAAGATTAGAAAAAGTCAGTTATTCAACGGCCACATCCTAATAAGATATTTCTACAGTTTCTTTTAGGCCTTCCCATGTTGGAAGGCCTTTATAGCTTCTCTTCTCTATCTCTCTCTGTAGGCTTCAGTTTTCTTGGCAACAAGAAAAATAGAAAATCCATAGCACAAATGTAAGCAAAACTGTATAAAACAAGTATATTTCAAGCATTTTTCTCTTAGCTGGGATTCCTGGGTAATTTGGATAGGAAAGCACTTTTAATATATTTCTTAATCTACATACTTAGTTTACAATATCAAAAAGGAAAGATACCACTTTGCTGACAAAGGTTTATATATCAAAGCTATGGTTTTTCCAGTAGTCAAGTACAGAAATGAGAGTTCATAAAGAAAACTGCATGCTGAAGAATTGATGTACATTTTATGCACATAGCTTGAAAGGATGAACAGAAAAATGGTCTCTGCCCTCAGACGAGTTTTAAGGTGTTAAAATACTGAAAATATTTATTGAAAAAGTACTGAAATATTTACCACCTTAAAATAATTACTAGACAGCAGTTAATTATACCTGGATAAGGACTCTAGTAATTACTTGTTATTACCTAAACCAATATGTCCCTACTTTAACAGGGGAGTGTGTGCATCTTTCTGGTATCTGGGTAACAATGCCAAGTTGGATCCTGAGTCAAGTCCTTAAATGTCTCATTTCCTGACTGCATATCTACTTGAATAAATAGTACCCCAGTGGGAGGTAGAAAAACTCATTTTTATTTCTCTTGTCCTGGAGTTTCAGGATCCTTCTTCCTGAGGATCCAGATCCTCCAGGTAATGAATTCCTGATCTGAAACTGGCTGAGATAAAGACTAGGGATTGAAAAACTTCTTTGCACTATAAATCCATCACCTCCTCATAAGTGGAGAAGGCAATGGCACCCCACTCCAGTATGCTTGCCTGGAAAATCCCATGGACGGAGGAGCCTGGTGGGCTGCAGTCCATGGGTCGCTAAGTCGGACATGACTGAGCAACTTCACTTTCACTTTTCACTTTCGTGCATTGGAGAAGGAAATGGCAACCCACTCCAGTGTTCTTGCCTGGAGAGTCCCAGGGATGGGGGAGCCTCGTGGGCTGCAGTCTATGGGGTTGCTCAGAGTAGGACATGACTGAATCGACTTAGCAGCCTCATAAGCTATCCTTGACTCTATCCATTAATTGTTTTCTCCCTATTTCACTTGACCATGTTTTATTCATCCTCCTCTGAGTTCTCTGTGGTCAGGCTCTACTGTCACTTCAACATTGCCACACAACTATCATTGCATCCACCTGGCTTCTGATGTGTAAAAGCAAACACCTCACCTCCATGTAACAGGGTCTCTCATCTCTCCTGGTTAGCACCACCAGGAGTCCAGTTCTGAGGTCGCACATCATCCCACCTGCCCTGACACATAGCAGGAAGGTCAGCATGGAATGTTTTAAGAATTATAGGATCCCTCTCAATAGTGCACATTCTTTTTTTTGGCTAGTTTTCCTTCTAAAACCTTAAAGTTCCCTTCAGAGATAAACAGTGAAGGCTACTGCACTATTTCAAAGGATCACCAGAAAATTTTTACCTTAGTTTAGAAGTGAATGTAAGAATTAAAGAATCAAGGCCAAAATGAAACAAAAATATTAGGATGCAAATTTTGTGCTTTCCAGTCTTCGATTCTTAGCCTGGCTGATGTCATTTCTTGGTGCAAGGAACAATTCGTCATTTAGTGGTCAGTTTCACATCCCATTAGTATTGATTATTAGTATTCTTTTATAATTTGTTTTATTTATGAACATTGTTTTTACATTTTTTATTCTTTTATTTTTTATTATTATTTTTAATTTAAATTTATTTATTACAAAATTTCAAAGGTAGAATATATAATGTAAACTATGTGTCCTTCCTCCACCTGATCCCACCCAGCTTTCCCCAGAAATAACCAATGTCACCAGTTTTCATGAATTCCTCTTTTTTACCCACAAAAACTACACTAGACTCAAGTTTTGACAACTCATTTTTTTCAACTTAAAATATATCTTGAAGATTTTTCTTTAATAGTATATATAAACTCCATTGTCAAATTATTTCAGTGGCTACATAGACATCTACTACATGTGTGTACTAACTTTATGTTTATATTACAACATTTATCATTTATTTTTATTAACACCACAATTTCTCTCATTTATGTGTGTGTGTGTGTGTGTATAATTGTGTGCATCTGTTTTCTTAAAAGTGAACATGTTATATCAAGTCATACACACATTAAACATAAATATTAAGATCAATTCTCAACAGAAATTTTATAATCTATACTAATGGCAACCCACTCCAGTACTCTTTGCATAGAAAATTCCATGGATGAAGAAGCCTGGTGGGCTACAGTCCATAGGGTCACAAAGAGTTGGACGCTACTGAGTGACTTTACTCACTCACTCATATTCCTATATGAGACAGCTTTTCTTTCCACACTTTCTCACATAACATAACTTGTTATCAAATATTTTTACTTTTATTAACCTGAGAAGTGAATGATTATATTATTTACTAATTATGAATAAGTTTGAATATGTTTTAGTTATTTTCTGTTAACTTCTACTCACATAATCTCTTTCATGTTGTTTAAATGTGAAACTTTAAGCTTTTGCTATGATAAATACCTCAGATATGCAGATGACAGCATCCTTACAGCAGAAAGTGAAGAGGAACTAAAAAGCTTCTCGATGAAAATGAAAGTGGAGAGTGAAAAAGTTGGCTTAAAGCTCAACATTCAGAAAACGAAGATCATGGTATCTGGTCCCATCACTTCATGGGAAATAGATGGGGAAACAGTGGGAAAAGTGTCAGATTTTATTTGGGGGGGCTCCAAAATCACTGCAGTTGGTGATTGCAGCCATGAAATTAAAAGACACTTACTTCTTGAAAGGAAAGTTATGACCAACCTAGATAGCATATTCAAAAGCAGAGACATTACTTTGCCAACTAAGGTCCGTCTAGTCAAGGCTATGGTTTTTCCAGTGGTCATGTATGGATGTGAGAGTTGGACTGTGAAGAAGGCTGAGGGCCGAAGAATTGATGCTTTTGAACTGTGGTGTTGGATAAGACTCTTGAGAGTCCCTTGAACTGCAACGAGATCCAACCAGTCCATTCTGAAGGAGATCAGCCCTGGGATTTTTTTGGAGGGAATGATGCTGAAGCTGAAACTCCAGTACTTTGGCCACCTCATGTGAAGAGTTGACTCATTGGAAAAGACTCTGATGCTGGGAGGGATTGAGGGCAGGAGGAGAAGGGGATGACAGAGGATGAGATGACTGGATGGCATCACTGACTTGATGGGTGTGAGTCTGAGTGAACTCCGGGAGTTGGTGATGGACAGGGAGGCCTGGCGTGCTGCAATTCATGGGGTCGCAAAGAGTCAGACACGACTGAACTGAACTGATGATAAAAGTTGAAGATGCATTTTCAGAGAGCCTTTTATCTTTTGGTTTTTTGAACATAAAGGATTTATTTCAGTTTTATGCACTTGAAAGAACTGATGTTGAAGCTGAAGCTCCAATATTTTGGCCACCTGATGTGAAGAGCTGACTCATTTGAAAAGACCTTGATATCGGGACAGATTGAAGGCAAGAGGAAAAGGGGACGACAGAGGATGAGATGGTTAAATGGCATCTCCAACTCAATGGATATGAGTTTGAGTATACTCCAGGAGTTGACGATGGACAGGGAGGCCTGGTGTGCTGCAGTCTGTGGGGTCACAAAGAGTCAGACACGACTAAGTGACTGAACTGAACTGAACTGATGTAGTCTGGGTTTTGTGTCCTGCTTAGAAAAGACTCCCACATTCTGAGATTTTCAAAAATTGTTTGTGTTAACCAACTTGTATAATTATAATTTTCATGTTTAAATGTAGGAAAACTGGAATTTGCTTTGCCATTTTATATAATATGTATATATATAAATAATATATAATCTTTTTTTTCTAAGTGGCTGTCAAGTTGTCTTAACATGATTTATTCAACAGTTCATTATTTCCCACTAATATGAAATAAAATCATCAAGATAGCTTCTAGAAGTTTTTGTCTCTATCTCTAGACTATGTAAACTGTTCTGTACCTTTGTCTGTATGGTTAGGACCCAGAGGGCACTGATCTGATGAATGCAGCTCTACAACAGGCTTTTATATGGAGTAGACATGGCTCTTCTTCTTTACTTTTCTTCTGGATTATCCTGATAATTTTTTAAAGTATGTTAAGCAATCCCATTTAAATATGTAGACAGTTAGTAGTCTAATTCTCTTTACAAAAACATATTTTTACTACAGAACATGTTAAATTTACAAACAAATTAGAGGAGAATTGGCTTTAATATGTTTAAACTATATGATTCTTCTTTTGTGATTTTTCAGTGGCATTCCTGACACATTTTTGTCAAGATAATTTTTACCTCTATTGCAAATTTAGTATCTTTCAACCTTTTAAAACAGTGGGTGGCAAATCTTTTCTGTAAAGGACACAAAAGGAAATATCTTGATTTCGTGAGTCAAGCTATGTTTGTGGAAAGTATTCAGTTCTGCTGTTGTGGCATGAAAGCAGCCAGAGACGATATGGAATGAATGAGTATGGTAGTATGCCAATAACATTTTTTTAGAAAAATAGGCAGCAGGGCAGATTTGGTCTAGAAGCCAAAGTTTTCCGACTCCTGTTATAAAGTTATCTGTTTTTCCCTTTAAACTAACTGGTAAAACCAACATTTAGTCTATGTAAAGTGTGTCAGGCAGTGATATCATCTAGTAGGCACTTTTTACACTTAAAAGCTTTCAGAATGAAACTAAAAAACATGCATGCCAAAATTAGGGTGGAGCATATATCCACATTCTGTTATATACTTAAAATAAAAGCTTATCCTGTTTAAACAGTGAGCTCAGGTCCTTCAGACCCTGGCCAATTAGTTTAGCAGGAGCAGACAGAATTACAGGTGCTTCAGTGGCAACTGTGTCCAAGCTCTGTGAAATCCAGGGAGCTTTATCCTTTTTACTCTTCTCAATTGTTTCTGAGATGATTCATCTTTGCTTTCATCCCCTCAGCTTTCCCACTAAATCCTTCAATAAGCAGATTAATTTGAACCTTGATTTGAACCTAAAACAAAGGAAGGTAAGAGAGGAAAATGCAAAGTTTGAAAATTCTTATTTTTTCAAAAATCAGATTTTATATTTAAGAACTTTGTTAAATTATCTGTTTGACACATATAATTATTCTCTCTTATTAGATCATCATGGATAAGGAAATGGGAACCCACTCCAGTGTTCTTGCCTGGAGAATCCCAGGGACAGAGGAGCCTGGTGGGCCGCCATCTATGAGGTCGCACAGATTCGGACATGACTGAAGTGACTTAGCAGCAGCAGCAGCATTAGATCATCAAAGGCTAATATTTACAGCAGAGAATATCTTCTGAGTTAGATCTGGACAGTGAGAGGAAAGATAGTTCCCAACCTTAATAACATTCACACACCATTAGGGTGTGAATTTTGCTCAACTGCTAGGGAAGCTCTTCTAGAGTAGGAAATGGCAGCCCTCCAGTCCCCTGCCCAGTGATATTTCCTTTCATCTGCTCCAGGTATCAAGGAGTCAGAATTACATGCAGTTGTACAAACTCACAATCTCATATGTTTGCACATTTACTTGGGCTCTTCCCTTTGAATAACATCTCAATTTAAACAACATGTACAAATATTTCAATTTATATCCCCCTCTTTTTCCAGGGAATTTTCCTAAACTATATAACCAATGTGAAAATCAGACTCTAATATATGCTGCTGTTCTCTCCTGCCTCTTGTGAGGTGTGTAAATTTAGGCAAGTTATTTAGCCATCCTGTGCCTCCTATATCTGTACCATCTATAAAAGTAGATTTTTATAAGTGTTATGGAACATTTTAACCTGGATTAAATTAAAATGTTTAGAGAAACAGCTTAGCAGTATGCCTCTAGGCAATAATGGTTCAATATACTCTGGTGTGTTATTATCATTAGGTTGATTATCACCATCAGTGAAGCCCAGGATCACAATTATGTAAAAGTGCTATCCCTCTGTATGCAATTGTCTATTTATTTGACTTCCTCTTACATTTTGATCCAGCCTTGAATACAAAGATTCTGACTTTGCATCATAAATAATTCAACATGTGGCACATAAAATGTTACTTTGTTGCATGAAGAAATGAATAATTTCTGTTCTGTCTCTTGTGATTTTAGAAATCCATTTTGGTGGGGTGGGGGATGGACATTTCTCCTCAGAGATAAATACCATGTAGTGGGCCTTAAAAACTAAAGCTGTCATGATATCCCCATGTTCTCTCAATACCCACACATGGTGTTTTGCTCTCAGATTTTCAGGAGACCCCCTGGACTCTATTTTGTAGGCTCCCCATGCTCCCCTTGTTCCTCACCTTCACTCCTTTCCTGGGCACATGGAAATAGTCCCATTGTAACCTTTCCATTGCTTTCCTGTAGAGTTTGTTCCCTCCAGGAACAGAGAAACTTCCTTCTGAAATACTTTTCATTAGAGCCTTTGAAAGCAGATCAAGTTTAGCCTGGCAGTATTTAGTAGATGCCTCTTCACTCTGCAGCAAGAAACCTTCCTTATTCTTTATAAGTGCCTACAGGGTAAATGTAGAGGAATGTCACCAGAAGCAAGGAACAGAGAAGATAAATTTCCAAGGAATATGGTAGAAGAATTGGTCTAAAGTGGTCCTCATGAAAAAAAAAAAAAAAAAACATTCCAGGGGAGCCACACAAGCAATGTAGCCAAAATACAGATGTTTATTCCTAACTCTGAAACCCTGCAGTCTTCCCAGGTGGCACAAGTGGTAGAGAATCTGCCTGCCAATGCAGGAAACATAAGAGATGTGGGTTCAATCCCTGGGTTGGGAAGATCCCCTGGAGAAGAGCATGGCAACCCACTCCAGTATTCTTTCCCAGAGAATCCCATGGAGAGGAGAACCTGGTGGGCTATAGTCCATAGGACCACAAAGAGTCGGACACGACTGTAGAGACTAAGAGTGCATGTACACACTGAAACCTCTGCAAGAGTATGGAAAAGTTTCTTAACCTCCCTGAGCCTCAGGTTCCTGATCCGTGAAATACTGCAGTTATCTATTCTCTGTCATTCCTAGTAGCTATAGCATCCCATGGCTCTGTCTTCAATAAAACAATGACAACTAATAAAGAAAGTAAATAAAAAGACAACTAATAAAGAAAGTAAATATAACAAACTTGCTTTTGTTAAGAAAGTTTGCCCATGGAAATCAAGTATCAAGGAATGTTGTTCAGTTGTGACTCCATGGACTGCAGCACACCAGGCTTCCCTGTCCTTCACTATTTCCTGAAGTTTACTCAGACTCATGTTCATGGATTCGGTGATGCCATCCAACTATCTCAACTTCTGTCTCCCATCTAAGAATAGGAATTATTATACCCCATGAACAGCCATCTCAGAAATGACTTAGTGGAGTTCTGGAACCATACCACAATCACTAAAGGAGAAATCAATGCTCAATGCTACTTTTGCTTGAGAAATCAGAGATATCCTGAAAACTTTCCCAAACTTCAAGGAAAAAGAAGGAAATATAGTCCTCTAGCATTCTCTCTCTCTCTCTCATGAGAATCCAGACTACTTTTCCCTGAATAGCAGATAAACCCCAGGCATCACTCTAGAAGGGCAAGAATCAAAACGGACAAATACTAAGACAAAGTACCATGAGCTTCCTCTGGAATTTCTATTGGTCATCCTTGAAGGAGCACCCCCATGAAGATGAAAATGACTTCCCTTTCACAGGTTACGTGCACCTCCAGCAGCTCCTGGAGTGTGTCTGCAGGGAGGCTCATTCGCTGGGTCGTCTGCTCATTGTAGTGATCAGCTGCTTTCTGTACAACTGCTAAGTTCTCCAGCTGGGCCAGAGTTATCACTGCATTCTCCAAACAAGGAATTGTTCCAGTATTAATGGCATCCATCTAAGTTAACACCAGAGTAGCCAGCCCTGAATAAAGTAGAAATATGAATAAATATCAAGTTCTCACTCAGTGAGATTTAAGGTTGTGAAATTACAATTCTTAAATCAGACATACACATTCACACATACACACACACACACCTACTTATTTCCACTGTCATCACCTTCATTTTCACACTATTATTCTCTAGTTCATAACATTAAAAATATTAAATATCTATCTTCATCTAACATAATTAGAGGTATCTGAGAAAATTATTTCAGGTTAACACAAATTAAAAGAAGAATATAAACTGTAAAAATAAATTCTACAGGATAATAAAATAATGTTTATTCCTAATTCCTAAACTGTCCATGGATTTTCAGGGACTCAGAAACTAATAGTTATTTTGGACTGAATTAAATTCTTAAGAAGTCTCTTTGAGAAAAAGACATAGTATAGAACTTTCCCTGAGAAGACAATGTCCTCTATTTTCATACCCAGCTAGTGATTTTATTACCAATGGTGGGATTTTTCTTAAATTCGGCAACCCCAGATAGCAGTGACAAGGGTTTTGGAAAGGAATTTGTTGATACCATAATGACAACGAATTTCTAAAGCATTTACATATTTATGTCTGAGGCATGACACTTTTTAAAATAACTACACACTTCTACATACAAAACAAAACTACTAAAGAAAATATTTTATAAATAGTCAACACATAACAGGCCACACAGAAATATAATTTTGAAAAAGGAAACTCACCATTTCCAATGACCTTCACCCCTTCCCTGAGGGTCTTGGTCCTTGAATGGATAAAGATACATGAACAGAAATTATTTGATTATTCCTTGAATTTAGGATCCACTTGGCTTTCCAAAATTTCCTCAATATGGGCTGCTGCTGCTGCTGCTGCTGCTAAGTCACTTCAGTCGTGTCCGACTCTGTGCGACCCCATAAGCGGTAGCCTACCAGGCTCCCCCGTCCCTGGGATTCTCCAGGCAAGAACGCTGGAGTGGTTTGCCATTTCCTTCTCCAATGCATGAAAGTGAAAAGTGATAGTGAAGTCGCTCAGTCGTGTCCGACTCTTAGCGACCCCATGGACTGCAGCCTACCAGGCTCCTCTACTCATGGGGTTTTCCAGGCAAGAGTACTGGAGTGGGGTGCCATTGCCTTCTCCACAATATTGGCTAGGAATTCCTTTTCATGTACTGGCTGGTCAAAGATGAAACACTTCCATTTTGGAAAAAAGATGTCTGTTACACTCCCTGGATATGCTGGAATTTTTAACTTTGGAATTCTGACCTAAAGAAGAAAGAAAACAGCAGTCTTGGCATAAGGCAACTAAAATTTTTATGAGTGGGGATTTTTTTTTTTAATCTTTGGAGTGTTCTATTCTCATAGAACTCCTCTAACATATACATAAAAATTAAAAATCAAACTCACATGAATGGCATATCCCTGGAGAGCAATTTTAGGAAACAGCAGCTCCGAGTAAAGAAACTTACATCTTCAATGCACAGAAATACACATGGTACTCAGTTCATTCGATGTTTATCAAACAAAAGATTTAATGAATGATAATCAAATATCAATTTCTGTTTTACTCCAATTCATCTTGGAAGTAAACCTTACGAACAAAATGAAGAGGAACTACAAACAAAAGTAATGGAGTAATGATTAACATGGGACATAGATACGATGTTCAGTTAAGGAAAACTTCATTGATTGAATTCACGTAATACAAATAAGACTAGCCATTTTGGGTAGAAACTCTAAAGACTAAAAGGAACCTAAATGTAATTTGAAGAACTTACCACTACTCCATAAACACAGCACTTTTTTCAAGTACTTATCTACCTTTAAATGCAATTCATTACAATAACTTACTAATTTAAAATAGTGACCAGGTAAGTAAATATGACTAAAAAGTGACTAAATATGTCAGAATAAAAAGAATGATATGATGAGGAAAATAAAATGAAAGATCTGGTTGTTATCAGAAATAATGAAAAAAGTATAGATTGAAAGATCATCAGGTTTTTTAAGGTTTAAAGTCATTTTTGTAGAAGATACAACTATCCACACTTTAGAAAGTTATAGCCTTCCTATCCACACTCTAGAAAGTTATGTACTTCCTATCCACACTCTAGAAAGTTATACCCTTCCTTGAGAATAAAAACTAATGGAAATATATCTTTCATTATTATTTTATGCCTATCAATTATGTCATTGTTTTTCTCAACTCAAATCAGTTCAGTTCAGTCACTCAGTCATGTCCGACTCTTTGCAACCCCATGAATTGCAGCACGCCAGGCCTCCCAGTCCATCACCAACTCCCGGAGTTCACTCAGACTCAGTCCATCAAATCGGTGATGCCATCAGCTATCTCATCCTCTGTCATCCCCTTCTCCTCCTGCCCCCAATCCCTCCCAGCATCAGAGTCTTTTCCAATGAGTCAACTCTTCTCATGAGGTGGCCAAAGTACTGAAGTTTCAGCTTTACCATCATTCCTTCCAAAGAAATCCCAGCACTAATCTGCTTCAGAATGGACTGGTTGGATCTCCTTGCAGTCCAAGGGATTCTCAAGAGTCTTCTCCAGCACCACAGTTCAAAAGCAACAGTTCTTTGGTGCTCAGCTTTCTTCACAGTCAAACTCTCACATCCATACATGACTACTGGAAAAACCACAGCTTTGACTAGACGGACCTTTGTTGGCAAAGTAATGTCTCTTCTGCTTGTGGAAGAAGCATAATAAGGGAAGCAAGCATCTGGTTCTTGAAAAGTCTTAGTTCCTATTGTATCTGAATGTTAAGGTACAAATTATTTTCAGTACAAACTAGTTTTGAATAATTTCACTTTGTTAAGCCCTTTTCTTCTTGTGTGAGTGTAACTGTAGTCACTAGAACTTATCAAGGAATAGCAACCTAGATTGCAGTCACCATTTCTATGGCCCTTGATCTGGTTTCAAATATAAATGCAACCCCAGAGATGAAGGACAGTATTTAGTAAATCCCACCCTCTACTTGACTACTCATTGCTTAGACCATGCTCTGATACCTCTAATCAGCTTCAAGGCATTATCCAAGTTCTCATCTTCTGTGATAGGATAAACATGTACCTTCAACTTCAGGGTGAAATCCCGTACAGCCCAGATAAAGTCTGGAAAGAAATTCATATACTCTGCGGAATTTTCTACTTCATCCAGTTTGAGGAGGACTTGGTCCTGGTGATTTCTGTGAGCTCTGATACATAGCTGCTGCTGCTGCTGCTAAGTCGCTTTAGTCGTGTCCAACTCTGTGCAACCCCGTAGACAGCAGCCCATCAGGCTCCACCGTCCTTGGGATTGTCCAGGCAAGAACGCTGGAGTGGTTTGCCATTTCCTTCTCCAATGCATGAAAGTGAAAAGTGAAAGTGAAGTTGCTCAGTCGTGTCCGACTCTTAACGACCCCGTGGACTGCAGCCTTCCAGGCTCCTCCATCCATAGGATTTTCCAGGCAAGAGTACTGGAGTGGGGTGCCATTGCCTTCTCCTAGGACTTGTTTAAGGAAAAAGAAATTTCTACTCACAATTTCCACATTTTCCTCATAAAAATGATTATAAACATTCCCTTTTGCCCTTGGTCCCGACTGTTCCACAAAGGCAACTCAGCCACAGGGAAGGGAAATCCAATTTGGTCTCCATTCTCATCAATTTCTCAATAAAACTGGGAAGGATACTGCAGTTTCTCCAGTGCATCATTGTTGATGGTGCTCATGCTGTTGTTTACTAAAGTACTGCTCAGAAGCACAGCTAGGGCAAAAATCACCCTGGAAAACGTATTAGAGCAAGCACTAGCAGTCTTCTCGTCAGAAATTTATTCTTATTTCTTTAATCAGTTTTCCATTTGTTATTTCAGATAGTGAAGTATTGATACAAAGGAAAAAACCTTGAAAACAGAATTAAAAGTAAAATCTGAGTTTTGTCAATTACATTGACATTTCCTGTGGCCTCAGTTTCCTCATCTAAAAAGGAATTCTGATAATACATTCCACAAAGAGCCCTTTTTTTTTTTTTCCCTGAATGGGATAAAATGAGATAGTATGAGTAAAAAAACAACATAGAGTGCCTTTAAGCAATTCATTGTTCAATAATAAGCAATATCACATATTCATTTGACAAAAATTAAGTCACAATATATACTATCCTAGTCACAACTGAAAATTCAGAATAGATCTAATTAAATTAAATGTCTAAAAACCGCTGCTAAACATTACTTATCTTTATTAGTTATAAAAAGCAGATAAATATGATAGTGAATACACTCAAGAAGACTATCTCATAGTATTTACAAACATTTTAAAACACTTGAAAAACAAATACAATGAAGATGACAATATATTCAAAGGGTTTACATATTAGCAGTGAACCTAAGCAATGAAATTGATAATCATTATATCAAATAAAAACAATGACTGTGTCAAGGGAGACCAAATAATGGAATAGAAAGATGTGGAGCTCACTGCCTTCTATAGATATTTCAAAAATTCATCTACCTTGAAACAGTTCTGGCAGACTGCCTACTGAACCCTGAAAGAAGATCTCATGCAATCAACACTGTAAGAAAGATCACCACATAACCAAGTAGGAAGAAAGAAAAAAAGGAATCAGGATAGGAACTGCAGCCCTGGGAGGAATCTGTGAAAGAGGAAATGTTCCCTCACCCTGGGAACACCCTTAACCAGCCAGGAAATCAACTGAGACAGATAGGGAGGCTTAGAGGCTCAGAGGCGAGAGCACCAGCAAGCTTGCAGCAGGCAGAAGAGAGGAGACCAGCACAGAGGGTCCATGCCCATCACTGCACTCCCCCTCCCAAGATACGCCTTGGCTGGTGCGCACAGAGGCTGGGTAAGGAAACTGGGGTTTCAGTGGACAGACTTGAGGAGAAGACTGGGACTGGCTCATAGATACAGCCTGAAGGGGCAGGAATATGGTACTAGCTGCAAACAAGAGTGTTTGCAGGATGGAGCCCAGATCCCCCATACAAGCCCTATTGTTACAGCTTGGATATAGAGGCACAGCCACAATCTCTGCGTGCTCACAGTGCATGGCCTCCACCTCTAAGAGCTCTGGGAACCCATCAGAACCTGTGAGTTGACCACAGGCAGAGGCAGGGCTGAAATCTCACCCTTGTCCCAGCAGCCCTGTGATCTGTGGATTTACACTGCTTGTAAACTCAGCACCGGTGGGACATCCAAGTGGATTACTGGTGCTCCCATGGCTGGGGTGGGTCTGATGCCAGCAGCTGTGAGTGTTGTGGGTGCTTGCACACTGAGGTGGGACCTGGGATCTGGGCTGATTCCACCACCTCCACAGCAGGTCCAGGTATGTGATGACAGCAGTCCCAGTGCTTGACCTCAGAATATCTATGGTGACAGATCTGCACTGCTGGTTTTGTCAGCACAGCACCTGAGGAGTACCCAGGCTGATAGCCTGCATCTCCACAGTTGAAGCAGGGCCAAGAGCAGTGCCAAGAACAGTGTACCCTGTAAGCCAGCACAATGGGTGGCAGGCAGCACCAGAGTGTACTCCCTGGTGGATAGGTCCAGCAGAGAATTACTCAGTGGCTTTCCTCCCAGCCCCTCCTAACACAGGCCACATCTCAGAAACAGATGGCTTCAACTCCAACAACTGGGGAGCAGACTGCCCCCAGCAGGGCCATGACAACCACAGAGCAAAGAGAAGGCCACACTCAACATCCAGTGCAGGCTTTGTTCACCACAACACTAATCACATGCCCTTTAATGGGCCCCACTCACCGAAGAAAGATGTGGCAGGCACCAGGGCTAAGAACAGCACTCACACCAAAAACATTAGACTCATGCAGGCTACACAGGAACTCTCCCACAGAAAAACAGCCCTTCTAGACCACAGCAGATAACCAAATTCTGAATTCTTCTCAGTTCATTGAAGTTCTCATTCATTCAGAGAAAAGTAAAATGAAGAAGCAGAAGAACCACTCCCAATTAAAAGATCAAGAGAATTCCCCTGAAAGAACAATGAAATTCTTTGTTTCACTGTCTACCAGACCCTGAGCTCAAAAAGAAGGCAATAAAAATGCTAAAGGAATCAAGAAAGGCTACCAATAAAAATGTAGACCCCTATAACAAAAAACTAAAAACTACAAAGAGGGACCAGCTGAAATTAGAAAACTCATTTGCCGGGATAAAAGCTAAGCTAAAAGCAATAAATAGCAAACTAAATAATACAAAAAGAAAACTAAGTGATATGAAAGATAGAATAATGAAAATTACCCAGTCAGAACAGCAGAGAGAAAAATGGTGGTGGGGGGGGGGAAAGCAATATATGGAATTATAAGATAATATACAGCATGCCAATCTACCCAGAGTAGGGCTCTAAGAAGAAGAAAGAGAAAGGAGGATTTAAAAAGCATTTGAAGAACTTATGGCTGAAATTTTTCCAAACCTAAAGAAGGAAACAGATATTCAGGTACAGGAAGGAAAGAGGATTCCAAACAGAGACTTATACCAAGATACATTGTAATTAAAATGGCAAAATCCACATGATCACCTCAATAGATGCAGAAAAAAGTGTTTGATAAAATTCAACATCCAGTCATGATGTAAAAAAAAAAAAAAAAANACATCCATACATGACTACTGGAAAAACCACAGCTTTGACTAGACGGACCTTTGTTGGCAAAGTAATGTCTCTTCTGCTTGTGGAAGAAGCATAATAAGGGAAGCAAGCATCTGGTTCTTGAAAAGTCTTAGTTCCTATTGTATCTGAATGTTAAGGTACAAATTATTTTCAGTACAAACTAGTTTTGAATAATTTCACTTTGTTAAGCCCTTTTCTTCTTGTGTGAGTGTAACTGTAGTCACTAGAACTTATCAAGGAATAGCAACCTAGATTGCAGTCACCATTTCTATGGCCCTTGATCTGGTTTCAAATATAAATGCAACCCCAGAGATGAAGGACAGTATTTAGTAAATCCCACCCTCTACTTGACTACTCATTGCTTAGACCATGCTCTGATACCTCTAATCAGCTTCAAGGCATTATCCAAGTTCTCATCTTCTGTGATAGGATAAACATGTACCTTCAACTTCAGGGTGAAATCCCGTACAGCCCAGATAAAGTCTGGAAAGAAATTCATATACTCTGCGGAATTTTCTACTTCATCCAGTTTGAGGAGGACTTGGTCCTGGTGATTTCTGTGAGCTCTGATACATAGCTGCTGCTGCTGCTGCTAAGTCGCTTTAGTCGTGTCCAACTCTGTGCAACCCCGTAGACAGCAGCCCATCAGGCTCCACCGTCCTTGGGATTGTCCAGGCAAGAACGCTGGAGTGGTTTGCCATTTCCTTCTCCAATGCATGAAAGTGAAAAGTGAAAGTGAAGTTGCTCAGTCGTGTCCGACTCTTAACGACCCCGTGGACTGCAGCCTTCCAGGCTCCTCCATCCATAGGATTTTCCAGGCAAGAGTACTGGAGTGGGGTGCCATTGCCTTCTCCTAGGACTTGTTTAAGGAAAAAGAAATTTCTACTCACAATTTCCACATTTTCCTCATAAAAATGATTATAAACATTCCCTTTTGCCCTTGGTCCCGACTGTTCCACAAAGGCAACTCAGCCACAGGGAAGGGAAATCCAATTTGGTCTCCATTCTCATCAATTTCTCAATAAAACTGGGAAGGATACTGCAGTTTCTCCAGTGCATCATTGTTGATGGTGCTCATGCTGTTGTTTACTAAAGTACTGCTCAGAAGCACAGCTAGGGCAAAAATCACCCTGGAAAACGTATTAGAGCAAGCACTAGCAGTCTTCTCGTCAGAAATTTATTCTTATTTCTTTAATCAGTTTTCCATTTGTTATTTCAGATAGTGAAGTATTGATACAAAGGAAAAAACCTTGAAAACAGAATTAAAAGTAAAATCTGAGTTTTGTCAATTACATTGACATTTCCTGTGGCCTCAGTTTCCTCATCTAAAAAGGAATTCTGATAATACATTCCACAAAGAGCCCTTTTTTTTTTTTTCCCTGAATGGGATAAAATGAGATAGTATGAGTAAAAAAACAACATAGAGTGCCTTTAAGCAATTCATTGTTCAATAATAAGCAATATCACATATTCATTTGACAAAAATTAAGTCACAATATATACTATCCTAGTCACAACTGAAAATTCAGAATAGATCTAATTAAATTAAATGTCTAAAAACCGCTGCTAAACATTACTTATCTTTATTAGTTATAAAAAGCAGATAAATATGATAGTGAATACACTCAAGAAGACTATCTCATAGTATTTACAAACATTTTAAAACACTTGAAAAACAAATACAATGAAGATGACAATATATTCAAAGGGTTTACATATTAGCAGTGAACCTAAGCAATGAAATTGATAATCATTATATCAAATAAAAACAATGACTGTGTCAAGGGAGACCAAATAATGGAATAGAAAGATGTGGAGCTCACTGCCTTCTATAGATATTTCAAAAATTCATCTACCTTGAAACAGTTCTGGCAGACTGCCTACTGAACCCTGAAAGAAGATCTCATGCAATCAACACTGTAAGAAAGATCACCACATAACCAAGTAGGAAGAAAGAAAAAAAGGAATCAGGATAGGAACTGCAGCCCTGGGAGGAATCTGTGAAAGAGGAAATGTTCCCTCACCCTGGGAACACCCTTAACCAGCCAGGAAATCAACTGAGACAGATAGGGAGGCTTAGAGGCTCAGAGGCGAGAGCACCAGCAAGCTTGCAGCAGGCAGAAGAGAGGAGACCAGCACAGAGGGTCCATGCCCATCACTGCACTCCCCCTCCCAAGATACGCCTTGGCTGGTGCGCACAGAGGCTGGGTAAGGAAACTGGGGTTTCAGTGGACAGACTTGAGGAGAAGACTGGGACTGGCTCATAGATACAGCCTGAAGGGGCAGGAATATGGTACTAGCTGCAAACAAGAGTGTTTGCAGGATGGAGCCCAGATCCCCCATACAAGCCCTATTGTTACAGCTTGGATATAGAGGCACAGCCACAATCTCTGCGTGCTCACAGTGCATGGCCTCCACCTCTAAGAGCTCTGGGAACCCATCAGAACCTGTGAGTTGACCACAGGCAGAGGCAGGGCTGAAATCTCACCCTTGTCCCAGCAGCCCTGTGATCTGTGGATTTACACTGCTTGTAAACTCAGCACCGGTGGGACATCCAAGTGGATTACTGGTGCTCCCATGGCTGGGGTGGGTCTGATGCCAGCAGCTGTGAGTGTTGTGGGTGCTTGCACACTGAGGTGGGACCTGGGATCTGGGCTGATTCCACCACCTCCACAGCAGGTCCAGGTATGTGATGACAGCAGTCCCAGTGCTTGACCTCAGAATATCTATGGTGACAGATCTGCACTGCTGGTTTTGTCAGCACAGCACCTGAGGAGTACCCAGGCTGATAGCCTGCATCTCCACAGTTGAAGCAGGGCCAAGAGCAGTGCCAAGAACAGTGTACCCTGTAAGCCAGCACAATGGGTGGCAGGCAGCACCAGAGTGTACTCCCTGGTGGATAGGTCCAGCAGAGAATTACTCAGTGGCTTTCCTCCCAGCCCCTCCTAACACAGGCCACATCTCAGAAACAGATGGCTTCAACTCCAACAACTGGGGAGCAGACTGCCCCCAGCAGGGCCATGACAACCACAGAGCAAAGAGAAGGCCACACTCAACATCCAGTGCAGGCTTTGTTCACCACAACACTAATCACATGCCCTTTAATGGGCCCCACTCACCGAAGAAAGATGTGGCAGGCACCAGGGCTAAGAACAGCACTCACACCAAAAACATTAGACTCATGCAGGCTACACAGGAACTCTCCCACAGAAAAACAGCCCTTCTAGACCACAGCAGATAACCAAATTCTGAATTCTTCTCAGTTCATTGAAGTTCTCATTCATTCAGAGAAAAGTAAAATGAAGAAGCAGAAGAACCACTCCCAATTAAAAGATCAAGAGAATTCCCCTGAAAGAACAATGAAATTCTTTGTTTCACTGTCTACCAGACCCTGAGCTCAAAAAGAAGGCAATAAAAATGCTAAAGGAATCAAGAAAGGCTACCAATAAAAATGTAGACCCCTATAACAAAAAACTAAAAACTACAAAGAGGGACCAGCTGAAATTAGAAAACTCATTTGCCGGGATAAAAGCTAAGCTAAAAGCAATAAATAGCAAACTAAATAATACAAAAAGAAAACTAAGTGATATGAAAGATAGAATAATGAAAATTACCCAGTCAGAACAGCAGAGAGAAAAATGGTGGTGGGGGGGGGGAAAGCAATATATGGAATTATAAGATAATATACAGCATGCCAATCTACCCAGAGTAGGGCTCTAAGAAGAAGAAAGAGAAAGGAGGATTTAAAAAGCATTTGAAGAACTTATGGCTGAAATTTTTCCAAACCTAAAGAAGGAAACAGATATTCAGGTACAGGAAGGAAAGAGGATTCCAAACAGAGACTTATACCAAGATACATTGTAATTAAAATGGCAAAATCCACATGATCACCTCAATAGATGCAGAAAAAAGTGTTTGATAAAATTCAACATCCAGTCATGATGTAAAAAAAAAAAAAAAAACCTCCCATTAATGTGGATATAGAGGGAACAAAAAATAAAGCTGGTGATGTAACCCTTCCAGACTATGCTAAAATATACAATTATTAACACAGTGTGGTACTAATACATATGCATCAATGGGAAAAAAATTGCCCCCAAATAAACCCATACAACTATGGTTCATTATCTACAACAAAGGAAGGAAGAATATACAAAGAGAAAAGATAGTCTCCTTAAAAACTCACGTAGGTAAAGCTGGACAGTGTCCAGTGAAATTAAAACACTGTCACATTTTATACAAAAATAAACTCAAAATCATTTAAAGACCTATAAAACATGGTACCATAAAACCCCTAGAAGAGAACATAAGCAAAACATTCTCTGACAGAAATCATAGCAATGTTTTCTTGGCCCAATTTCCCAGTTCAGTTCAGTTCTGTCACTCAGCCGTGTCTGACTCCTTCAGTCCCATGAACTGCAGCACGCCAGGCCTCCTTGTCCATCACCAACTCCCAGAGTCAACCCAAACCCATGTCCATCGAATTGGTGATGCCATCCAACCATCTCATCCTCTGTCGTCCCCCTCTCCTCCTGCCCTCAATCTTTTCCAGCATCAGGGTTTTTTCAAATGAGTCAGTTCTGCACATCAGGTGGCCAAAGTATTGGACTTTCAGCTTGAAATCATCCTTCCAATGAACACCCAGGACTGACCTCCTTTAGGGCGGACTGGTTAGATCTCCTTGCAGTCCAAGAGACTTTCAAGAGTCTTCTCTAACACCACAATTCAAAAACATCAATTCTTCAGTGCCCAGCCTTCTTTATAGTCCAGCTCTCACATCCATACATGACCAATCTCCCAAGGCAAAAGAAATATAAACAAAAATAAACAAATGGGTTCTAATCAAACTTAAAGGCTTTTGCACAACAAAAGAAACATAAACATAATGAAAAGACAACCGTTGGACTGGGAGAAGGTATTTGTAAATAGTGCAACCAATAAGCACTTAATTTCCCAAATATACAAATAGCTCATACAACTCATATCATAAAAACAAACATCCCAATCAAAATATGGGCAGAAGATCTAAGTAGACATTTCTCCAAAGAAGACTCATGTCCGACTCTTTGGGCCCCATGGACTGCAGCCTACCAGGCTTCTCAGTCCATGGAATTTTTCAGGCAAGAATACTGGAGTGAGTTGCCATTTCCTTCTCCAGAAAGAAGACATACAGATGGCCAAAAAGCACATGAAAAGATGTTCAACTTCACTAAGTATCAGAGAAATGCAAATCAAAACTACCATGAAGTATCATCTCACACCAGTTAGAATGGCCATCATCAAAAAGTTTGCAAATAACAAATGCTGAAGAAAATGTGGAGAAAAGTTACAATTCCACACTGTTGGTGGAATTGTAAATTGGTACAAACACTATGGAAAACAGTAAGCAGGTTTCTTTAAAAAAAAACTAAAACTGGGGCTAGTATATGATTCAGCAATACCATTCTTAGGCATATATCTTGAAATATCTAATTCAAAAAGATGCTTGCATCTCAAAGCTCATAATAGCACTATTTATAATATCCAAGACATGGAAACAACCCAAGTACACAAGTACCCAATCAATGGATAATTGGTTTATGAAGATATGATATGTAATTTTACATATATATGTAAATATAAATATATAAATGTATAAAAATATAGATTATATCTATGTATACAATATACACATATTACATATTATAAGTTACATATTACATATAATATGTACAATATACATTATGCATATTACATATGTATACATTTTACATATTATATACATATATATTATATGTGTATATAATATATATATGGGGCTTCCCTGATAGCTCAGTTGGTAAAGAATCCACCTGCAATGCAGGAGACCTGGGTTTGATCCCTGGGTTGGGAGACCCCCTGGAGAGGGGAAAGGCTACCCACTCCAGTATTCTGGCCTGCAGAATTCCATGGGCAGTCCATGAAGTTACAAAGAGTCAGACATGACTGAGCGACTTTCACATATATGTGTGTGTGTGTGTGCGTGCGTGCTAAGTCACTTCAGTCATGTCTGACTCTGTGGCCCTATGGACTATAACCTGCTATGGTCCTCTGTCCATGGGATTCTCCAGGCAAGAATACTGGAGTGGGTGGCCATGCCCTCCTCCAGAGAATCTTCCTCACCCAGGAATCAAACCATCAAACCCCACATCTCCTATGTCTTCTGCACTGGCAGTTGAGTTCTTTACCATAAGCACCATCTGATAAGCCTACACATACATATATATATATATATATATATATATATACATACACACACACACACATATAACAGCATATTACTCAGCCCCAAAAAAGAATGAAATAATGCCATTTGCAGCAAACATGTACAGACCCAGAGATTTTCATACTAAGTCAGAAAAAGACATATACTTTATGATGCCACTTATATGTATAAACTAAAAGATAATATCAATGAATCTATATACAAAAGATCAACAGGCTTAGAGACATACAAAACAAACATGGATATGAAAGGGGAAAGAGAGGGAGGGATGAGATAAATTAGGAATATAGAATTAACAGATACAAACTACTATACATAAAATAGATAAGCAGTAAGGGTTTATTGTATAAACAGGGAATTATATTCAATATATTATAGTAACCTAGTTGAAAATAATCTGAATATATATATACATGTCAACTATATTTCAATTTTTAAAAATTCTTTTACTACATTCCCCAGACCCTCAGTGTCCAGAAGGACCAGGGTGTGGCTCTCCTTGGAGGGGTGGGGCACACACCACATCCAGATACCCTTCGTTTCAAACTGCACTGTGGAGTCCAGATGGAAACCTGCAACAGAAGGGGAGAAAGCAACATTCAGTGACAGCAGATAATGTAAGCAGCCTAGGAGTTACAATATTAGACTCATAGGATTGTAGGTGCCCTAGAATAGAGCATGGTGCTTTCTCTACTTCAAGGATGCTTACTTTCGTGTACCATCTAAACACTCATATCTTTAACAGTTAAATTTTTTCACATAAGTTTGGTTTCTTCATAATTCTAATTTCATTTCCCAGTGTGAGGAAATATCTATGCATGCACATGTGGCCTAACAGTGTACTAGATGAGAGAAAGGGCATGCTATATGGAAGAAAGTTTTGATTTTTTAACTGTTCAACAATCATGACTCCCTAAAGAAGTTAAGCTAGTTAAATGCATTTTAATTAGATCAAGAATTTAAAATAGTCTGAGGAATAAATAAGACAATTTGTTCAACAATTACCTATTAATTACCTACTTAGTTTTCAGGCCTGTAAGAGTTGGGCTATAAAGAAAGCTGAGTGCTGAAGAACTGATGCTTTTGAACTGTGGTGTTGGAGAAGACTCTTGAGAGTCCCTTGGATTGCAAGGAGATTCAACCAGTCCATCCTAAAGGAAATCAGTCTTGAATATTCATTGGAAGGATTGACATTGAAGCTGAAAGTCCAATACTTTGACCACCTGATGCGAAGAGCTGACTCATTTGCAAAGACCCTGATGCTGGGAAAGATTGAAGGCAGGAAGAGAAGGAGACAACAGAGGATGAGATGGTTGGATGACATCACCGACTCAATGGACATGAGTCTGAGTAAACTCCAGGAGTTGGTGATGGACAGGGAGGCCTGGCGTGCTGCAGTCCATGGGGTTGCAAAGAGTCAGACACGACTGAGAGGCTGAACTGAACTAGGTTTCAGACATTGGGAACATGTTCAGGATAAGGAGATACAACAGTCACTAAAAGAGACAAAAACACCTGTTTTTTGTAATCTTATAGCCAGTGAACACTAAAACTGCTATATAGCCAGTTTATGGACAAGCAAGATGAAATCTGGTCTTAATGGACTGGAGAGTAAGGGACTGGTGGGAAAAAAGCAGACACTTACAAGCTCTCATAAAATGTTGTGGCTACATCTTACTTCTTACTTATTTTGAAGATACTGTGAATCACAGTTAATTCAAGGGATCTCAGTAGCAGTTAAAACATTTTCTAAGAGGACTATTAATATCACATCACATTTATACTGATTTTTTCAAGTTGTGGGAAAACAAAACTTCTGAGTGTCCTACATAGAACCAGGATAGACGTGGTATTGATGGGTGGTTGATGCTGTTTCTATACTCTCATATTATGCCCAAGAAACTCAGTAAATAGTCCTCTGTTTTTCTCAAGACCTCTTACATATACCCAGTGTCTGATACTCTTTACATAAAGTCATACTCACAGGCTTGGCAGGATTTGGATATGCTAGTCTGCAAGGTATTACACAACATCAAGGTACTGGGCTCTAATCAGAATTTTCATGAGGCCTAGCTAAAGCCACATAAAAATAACACTGAACTAATAAATAATATTAGTTAACCCAACGTCCAAGGAGTGGTGGCTGCATGGGTGCAGGAGGGCCTAGAGGAGCCATCCCATGTTGAAGGTCAGGAGGGGCGGCGGTGAGGAGATACCCATTGTCCAAGGTAAGGAGCAGTGGCTGCGTTTTGCTGGAGCAGCCGTGAAGAGATACCCCATGCACAAGGTAAGAGAAACCCAAGTAAGATGGTAGGTGTTGCAAGAGGGCATCAGAGGGCAGACACACTGAAACCATACTCACAAAAAACTAGTCAATCTAATCACACTAGGACCACAATTTTGTCTAACTCAATGAAACTAAGCCACGCCATACGGGGCCATCTAAGACAGGTGGGTCATGGTGGAGAGGTCTGACAGAATGTGGTCCACTGGAGAAGAGAATGGCAAACCACTTCAGTATTCTTGCCTTGAGAACCCCATGAACAGTATGAAAAGGCAAAATGGTAGGATATCAAAAGAGGAACTCCCCAGGTCAGTAGGTGCCCAACACGCTACTGGAGATCAGTGGAGAAATAACTCCAGAAAAAAATGAAGGGATGGAGCGAAAGCAAAAACAATACACAGCTGTGGATGTGACTGGTGATAGAAGCAGAGTCTGATGCTGTAAAGAGCAATATTCCACAGGAACCTGGAATGTCAGGTCCATGAATCAAGGCAAATTGGAAGTGATTAAATAAGAGATGGCAAGAGTGAACGTCGACATTCTAGGAGTCAGCGAACTAAAATGGACTGGAATGGGTGAATTTAACTCAGATGACCATTATCTCTGCTACTGTGGGCAGGAATTCCTCAGAAGAAACAAAATAGCCATCATGGTCAACAAAGGAGTCTGAAATGCAGTACTTGGATGCAATCTCAAAAACGACAGAATGATCTCTGTTCATTTCCAAGGCAAACTATTCAATATCACAGTAATCCAAGTCTATGCCCCAACCATTAACACTGAAGAAGCTGAAATTGAACGGTTCTATGAAGACCTGCAAGACCTTTTAGAACTAACACCCAAAAAAGATGTCCTTTTCATTATAGGGGACTGAAATGCAAAAGTAGGAAGTCAAGAAACACCTGGAGTAACTGGCAAATTTGGCCTTG
>SJYX01006496.1:34648-57126 GCA_006410675.1 Oreotragus oreotragus
ATATAAAGAAATGCTACTCATCCATAAAAAACAATGAAATAATGCCACAACATAAATAGGCTGAGAGATTATCATACTAAGTGAAGTAACTCAGAAAAAAGAAAGACAAATACCACGCAGTATCACTTATATATGGAATCTAAAATGTGACACAGGTGAACTTATGAACTTATCTATTAAACAGAAACAGACTCATAGATAAAGATATAGATATCAAGGGATAAGGGAGTGGGGGGGGGATGGATTGGGAGTTTGAGGTTAGCAGATGAAAACTATTATATATATTAATGTTATAGAATGGATAAACAACAAGGTCCTACTATAAAGCACAGGGAGCTATATTCAATATCTTGTAAGAAACCAAAATGGAATATAAAAAAGAATGCATATGTATATCTAATTGAATCATTCCACTTACAACAGAAAGTAACACAACTTTGTAAATTAATTATACTGCAATAAAAAATAAATTACAGAAAGATAAGTTTGGAGAAATCGGGAAGATTAGGATCAGAGTGGGCTTCTGAGAAGCATGGATTTCGTTAATATATAATGCAAGTTTACGGAGGTATTCAGAGCAACTAAATTAAAGATCACTGATTATTTCAAAGAGTTTATTAGGAAGGTCAAGGAAGAAGCAAAGAGGACACTTCAGGGGAAAAAACACAAGCTTCAGGCAAAAAGACGAGGATAGCTTAGTCTAGGGTAGTAAAACAAAAATTGAGGGAAAGAAAGAGATTCAAGATATATTTAGTGAGAGTAAAAATAAGACTGATATGTGGATTGGAACTGGGAAATAAACTAATGGAGGGATGTAACATTTGGGGCTTGAGATTGGGAAGTTGATGGTACACAACTGAGAAGAAAAAGAATGTGAAAGTAGAAAGTGCATTTAGGAGTAGAGACTGACCAAGAATTTATGGTGAAAATGACAAGTATAAGTGGATATCTTTCCCAAAGAAAAAATTAGGTAGTTTTTCTACTTATGTGTCTGAATTTCAGAAGAAATATTAAGGCAAGAAATATCACTTTGAGGGGTATCAGAATAAAATTCTCTGGACATTTAAAGTCCATTTTGAAAGTATAAATAATAGAAATAAAAGATTCCAGGGCCAAGTCTTAGAGGGACCTTCGATACAGAGTGTTAGAAGAAAAGCCAGAGGTTGGTAAAGAGATTGAAGAGAACTAAACACAAAAGTAGGAAGAAACTCAGAAGAAACTAGAGCTTCAGAAACCAAGGAAGGAAACCATTTCTAGGAGCAGGGGTAATTTTCCTTTTATTGGAATAAGAAACAGTGAAGTAAGGATTGGTGACAGAAAAAGTTCCGGTTGCAATTTTGCTGGCGAGAATTAAAATTAGGTTTATTTAATAAGAAATTTGGAGTCTCTCTTCTTGTGCCTCCAGAGGAGTCGCAAGAAACTGAGGTTCAACTGGGATCATGTAGGATTTCACTACATGAAACCTCTGTCACAGTATTTCACTCACCAAGCTTTTCTCTGGCAAGATGGTCCATCAAGTGGGATTTTCCTGTAAGATACAGTCCAACAATAGTCACAACCACCAGAGGCTGAGAAATCTTGTAAAGAATCTTTAAGACTAACTGGTTCACAGACAGCTGTTCATTCTTGTTTTCCACCAAACATGTGGGAATCAATATGAGAAGTCCAGATGCCATGGCAACCTGCAAACCCAAAAGAGTTTCCCTGTAGAAATAAGATCACAAGTTCATTTCCTGCCTCAGGATTAATGGAAGCATATGTCATCAGCAGAAGACTGGTGGGACCTCTGTATTTCTATGGTTTTAGTAGACCACAGAGGGCTTCCTCCACCATAATCTCTGATGATGGCATTGCAAAACAACAGATATCACCCCCTCTAAAATGTTATTTCTATAAAATTCAAACAACTTTATCATACATTAAGAGCCTACTTATGCTGAGCTCTGTGAAACATGCATTACATACCTGACCTCACTGGTATTTATAAGAACCTTGCAAATCGAGGTTTTTAATATCCATTTTGTGCACACATAATAGGTGAAGTTCAGAAAGGCTGAAGGATTTCTCACCTTTATATATGAGTAAGTGGTAGATCCAGGATACGAACCAGAGAAGTCTGTTTCATTATGTCATCTTTGTAACCACATATCACACAGAATAATCTTTCTCAACAGCATTGATTACCCTGTATATTCTTCACTCAGTGATGTATCAGTTCAGTCACTCAGTCATGTCCGACTCTTTGAAATCCCACGGACTGCAGCACGCCAGGCCTCCCTATCCATCACCATCTCCTGGAGTTCACTCACACTCATGTCCATCGAGTCAGTGATGCCATCCAGCCATCTCATCCTCGGTCGTCCCCTTCTCCTCCTGCCCCCAATCCCTCCCAGCATCAGAGTCTTTTCCAATGAGTCAACTCTTCTCATGAGGTGGCCAAAGTATTGGAGTTTCAGCTTTAGCATCAGTCCTTCCAAAGAACACCCAGGACTGATCTCCTTTAGAATGGACTGGTTGGATCTCCAATGTATAGAGGCTTTCTGTTGACTCTGCTATACCAACAACACATTCTCTAATGAACTAATGTGACGAGATCAGTTCCTCCCACTTCTGCAGAATTAGGCTCTCCCTCCACAAACCACTCAGTGGTTTGATACCAGGCTCTTATCTTTTCTTGCCTGACCAGTGTTCCATCAAGGTTCTGGGTGACTTAGTATTTTTTTAATGGTGTGATTTCATGTTTTCCTTCTCTAAATACTGTCTTTTATTTATTTAAATGAATTGGGTGAACATCTGCTATGTTCCTGAAATTGTTTGTTTCCTGGGATAAAATTATTTACAAGCTATGGCTCCTGCTTTCAAAGCAACACTAGATTAACTGTATCAGTTAGGATTAGGTTTAGTTGTGAGAAATAGGACAAAAGATGCATAGGTAATTAAATTAATCTCTTATATAAATTCTAGGATTGGTAGTCCACAACTAGTGAGTAGAAATTTGTTTCATAAAGAACTGTAGCCCAATATATTGTACAGGACAGGGATATATGGCCATTGTTTTATAATAACTTTAAATGGAATATAATCTATAAAGTTATATGATCACTGTGCTGTACACCTGAAACTAATAAAGTATTGTAAATGGATATATCTCAAAAATAAATAAAATAAGATAATATTCCCTTAAAAAACACCTGTAACCCAGAACTCTTCTATCATAAGCTCAACCAAATATAAGGAGCAGACCAAATATAAGGAGTAGCCCAAGGTCCAAGATGGTGACCATCAAGATTTGTAATCAAGTGAATTAGAGAATAGCTAGAAGAATAGGTCCTTCCTTTAAGAACTAACCACTTCTACTTAAAAAAAAATAGCTCTTAAATTATTAAATTACCATTTACATCCATAAGAGAAGCTGAAATTTCCATGAGTATTCTGGGAAAACATGTGCATAACAGACAAGCAAAGGTTCTATGAGTATGAGGGAAAGGGAAAATGGACATGAGGGGACAGCTACAAGTATTTTCCAGTAACCGCTTCAAACTAGGAAGACCACAGATGATATGATACTGATCACAATTCACTGCTTATCACACTTACAATTATTTCCACTAAAGCCCAAGCTTGGGGGGACAGGTACCATGTTTCTCTTATTCTTGGCTCAGTGCCTATGCTGGGCACATAGAATACACTCAGTCAACACCTGTTAAATTGAAATTATCCTGAGGCAAAGGGGTCTGGGTGAGTTTTATGTATCTGAGAGAAAGTTGTGTATACATAGTAACAGTATCATATGTTGAGGTGACTTAATTAACCTAGACAGCATATTAAAAAGCAGAGAAATTACTTTGTCAACAAAGGTCCATCTAGTCAAGGCTATGGTTTTTCCAGTGGTCATGTATGGATGTGAGAGTTGGACTCTAAAGAAAGCTGAGTGCAGAAGAATTGATGCTTTTGAACTGTGGTGTTGGAGAAGACTCTTGAGAGTCCCTTGGACTGCAAGGAGATCAACCCTGTCCATCCTAAAGGAGATCAGTCCTGGGTGTTCATTGGAAGGACTGATGTTGAAGCTGAAAATCCAATACTTTGGCCACCACATGTGAAGAGTTGACTCATTTGAAAAGTCAATGTATGGCAAAACCACTACAGTATTGTAAAGTAATTAGCCTCCAATTAAAATATATTGATATTTAAAAAATAAATTTAAAAATTGACTAAAAAAAATAAAAAGACCCTGATGCTGGGAAAGATTAAGGGCAGGCAGAGAAAGGGATGACAGAGGATGAGATGGTTGGATGTCATCACCAACTCAATGGACATGGGTTTGGGTAGACTTCAGGAGTTGGTGATGGACAGGGAGGCCTGGCATGTGTGGTTCATGTGGTCGCAAAGAGTCAGACACAACTGACTAAGTGACTGAACTGAACTGAATTCAACTTAACAGTAAAAGAAGAAAAACCTTGAGGAACTCTAAGGGGGGAGCATGAGTTTTCAGAGGCAAGGAGACACAGTGAACAATGAAGAGAGTGGAGAAGCCATTGATGGTAAACACACAGAGATCTCACTGTAGTTGTAAGTAAGGAGGCCAAGGATGACCTTCCTGAGCACACGTTTACTACAGTGATGGACCAGGAGCCAGAGCTGAAGGAAGGAACAGCCATGGGAATGAGGGAGAGGCAGGGATGGCAGCTCTCTTCCAAGAAGGAAAGGTTGGAAGGTGTCTGGATCTCAAGAGCTATGTGCTGATGTGTTTGGTGCTGAAGGTCATGGCCTCTGCTACTGACACCCCCAAAAAATAATCAGAATTAGAAAATAGAAAACTTATATATCTATTATAAGAAGAGAATGCAAATGTCCCAAAATACCACCAGGAATAAGTGTAAATGAAAGGTATATTTCATTGCAATCAAACTTTCTCTGTAATTCAGATTATTTTTTCAAAATAGTTTAATTTCAAATCATTAAATATTAAATGTATCATTATTGCATGAGTCTCCAGCAAATATTTAATTATTTTTACATTGAAATGTTTCTCTATCATATCTCCAAATGTTTTTATTGTAAGAACATGTAAAAGCATTTAGTCAGTGTCAAATATTTTTATGTTTTATATATTAAATATTTAAAGCACATCTTTGCTTTCAAATTTCTGACTCTATAGTTTGCTACCCATGTGACCTCTGCAAGGAGCTTAACCTGGCTCATGCACATTTTAAGTAATTGTAAGAGTGTTATAGGTAAAATAACAAATCCTACATCAAGGCTTGTTTTGAGATTTTACTGAGATGCTATAAGCTTTTGTCTTAGCAGAGTGCTTAGCACAAAATATGCTTTCAGTAAGTAGATGAATGACATAATGACAATTTAGTTGATTAATATATAATATTTCAATGCATTGTATGAACTGTAAACTACAAAGACATGAAGTATGGAAATAAATTTTTCACCAGAACAAAACAGTTATCTGCTGAAAACCTACCATTTCTGTTCACCCTTCTATTGGATTTTTTAGGCTCTGAAAAATGTCATCTGGTGGTATAAAGTATAACCTCAAATAACTATATTATAATCACCAGATTTGCATTCCCCCTTTTCAAGGACAAGATTAAGGGAAACTATAAAAAGATATGAAATTTATTGCAAACTTTTTAAACTAGTCTATGCTGTATAAACTCTGAAAGAAGCACAGATTTTAGCCTCACATAAACAAAGCAGTATTGTTAACTCCTGTTCAGAAGTGATTTTCAAAATTTGACATATACAAGGATCACCTGGCATGGTTGTAAAGCCTAGAGTCCCAAGCCCGAGTCTATATGTATAACAAAAGCCACTAGTGATTCTGATGTTTCTATGGGAAACATGTATACAAAAAAACCCTCAGTTTTGACTATAATAATATTTTGTGATAAAATTTGTGATAGAAAGAATTAAATTCATTCTTACCTGATGATTTTTAAGACCCTTACTGCAGTGTTCTATAAATATGAGATGATCTATTCTGAGGATAATTTTTTTTCTATCTTTGTTCTCTGGATCCACAAACCACCATTTATGTAAGGGAATGGTATTTGATCAAGGAGGTCCATAGAGAGAATTGAACCCCCATTCTGAAAATGGGTACAGAAGAACTTTTTAAAAGCTTTTCTTTAATTGTAGTAAAATACACAGAACAGGTATTTACCATCCTAACCATTTTTAAGTAGAAAGTCTGGTGGTATTAAGTACATTCATATTGTGTGTAATTATCTCCACCATCCATCTACAGAACAGTTTTCATCTTATAAAACTGAAACTCTATAGTCATTAAACAATAACTCTCCAAGCCCCCTTTTTCCTAACCCCTGGTAACCACCATTCTATTTTCTTTATATATAATTTTTACTACTCAAAATACTTCATGTAAGTGGAATAACACAGTATCTCTCTTCTGTGATTAGATTATTTCACTAAGCATAATGTCCTCAAGATTCACTCATGTTGTACTATATGTCAGAATTTCCTTTGTTTTTAAGGCTAAATAATATTCTATCATATGTGTGTACCATATTTTGTTTTTCCACTCATCCACTGATGGACATTATGGTGACTTCTACATTTTACCTATTGTGTGTAATGGTGCTATGAAAATGTATATACAAATATTTCTTTGAGACCCACTTTTAATTTGGGGGGATATTGTGGGAAGCATCATTCTGTTTTCCACAGTGAACTGTATCTTCTTATGTTCCCATCAACAACACACAATAGTTCCAGTTTCACCACATCCTTCCCAACACTTGTTATTTTCTGTCTTTTAATGGTAGTCATTCTAATGGGCATGAAGTAGTTTCTCTTTTTAGTATTTATTTGCATTCCCTTACTGATTAGTATTCTTAAGCATCTTTTCTTATGTTTATTGGTTATCTGTGTATCCTCTTTATGATATCCACATATCTTCTTGAAATGTCTATTTAAGTTCTTTGTCTATTTTTAATTGTATTGTTTGTTTCTGTGTTGAGTTTTAGGAGTTCTCTGTATATTGTGGATTTAATCCCTAACTGTATATAGGACTTGCAAATATTTTTTCCCACTATCTGAGTTGAAATTTTACTCTATTGATAGTGCCTTTTGGTGCACATTTTTTAAAATGTCCGTGAAGTGCAGTTTGTCTGGGAGAATTACCAATGAAGCTATCAGGTTCAGGGGTTTTTTGATAGGAATTTTTGATTACTGATTTAAATGGCAACCCACTCTAGTATTCTTGCCTGGAAAATCCCATGGACGGAGGAGCCCGGTAAGCTACAGTCCATGGGGCTGCACATAGTCGGACATGACTGAGTGACTTCACTTTTCTCTTTTAATTTCTTTACTAATTACGGATGCATAAAGATTTCTCTCATGATTAATCTTGGTAGGTTCCATCTCTAGAAATTTCTCCATTTCATCTAGGTTATCTAAGTGTTTTTGTTATCACTCATTTCTAAGTATTTTCCAATTTCTCTTGTAATCTCTTGCTTTATCTACTGATTGTTTAAGAGTCTGTTAATTTCCACACACTAGTTAACTTTCCAGTTTTACTTCTGTTATTGATTTTAAACTTCATCCATTTTGGTCATAGAAGACATGATATGTAGACTTTAAAATCTACTGAGACTTAATTTGCGCCCTATATATCATCTATTCTGGAAAATGGCCCATATGCACTTGAGGAGAAAGTGTATTCTGATTTTGTTTGTAGAGTACTCTCTATATGTCTGCTGGATTTAGCTGGATTACTTTAATTCTCAAGTCCTCTCTTTGATTATCTTCTCTCTGGCTATTCAGTCCATAATAAAGAGTTAGATATTGAAATCGCTGACTACTATTCTAGAACTCTTAATTTTCTTTTCAATTTGTTCAATTTTTGCTGTGTGTTTTGATAATCTGCTATTGTTAGGTACATAAATTCTTCTAACTCCTATACCTTCTTTCCATACTGAAATCTTATTAATACATAATGTCCTTCTTTGTGTCTTGTAACTTTTATTTTAATTTTAAGGTCTATTTTGTCTGATATTAGTATAGCCACCCATGCTCTCCTTTGGTTACTGTTTCATGAAATATCATTTTCCATCCTTTCACTTTCAACCTATTTGTATTTTCGGCTGTAAAGTAAGTCTCTCAGAGCCAGTATATAGTTTGCTCAATTTTTAAGTCAATTCTGCCAGTCTCTGTCTTTTACATTTAGAGTAATTACTGATAAAGAGGTTATTTCTATCATTTTGCTATTTGTTTTCCATTCACATGATAGCTTCTTTGTCCCTCATTTCCTGAATTACTATCTTCTTTTATGTTTAGTTGGCACTTTGTATTAAAATATTATAATTCCTCAATGATTTCCTTTAGTCTCTATCCTCCAGTTACTTTTTTCTGTGGTTACAATGGGGGTTAAATTTAATATCCTAAGTCTGTGATATACTAATTTCAACTTACACCAGTTTAACTTGAATAATATAAACAAACTCTGCTCCTTTATAGTTCTATTCCCTTTACAGTTCTGTTCCCATTCTTTTCCCATTCTGTTGTTGATGTCACAAAATAACACCTTTATACTTGTATATCCAAAACATAAACTAATCATTGTTTTCTTTTAAAGTATTAGTCTCTTAAATCATATAGGAAAAATCTGGACTATATATCAAAACTAAAATAATAATAGCTTTCTGGCTAATTTTTTAATGAATTCATCTCAAATATAGTTGAAAGCAAAAAGTAGAGTTATAAAATGTTGTTACTGTAATATTAGCTTTTATAGTTGGCCATATGAGATCTTTATTTATTCCACTGGTGCTTCGGCCATGAAGAAAATGTACATAGAAGGCCCCTGAGAATATATGAGTTATTCCAAGCTCTTAAAGCTGACACTGTCCCTGACCGTCACAGGGCCAGAGACATGCCTGATGTCCAAATAAAAGACTGACAAAATAAGAAAATCTTCACTAAGACGAACCTTGGTAACCATAAATACTTTACCCTTTCACTTTAAACATTCATCAAGGCCTTGATAGTTTTTGAGGCCAACCCACAAAACAGCCTACATTCTGTTCCTGGTGGAAACTCTATTCCTTAATTATATTTCAGGGAAACTGGGAGAAAAGAAACAAACGAAGAAAAAAAAAAAGTAACCAAAAGGAAACAAACAGTTCTTTCTGGGGTGTCCCTAACCATCAATCCATTACTAACAGAGATAATCATCACCTGGTGCCTCTCTGGAAATAGCCTTCATATCTAAGCTGCTCTTTAGCAGTCTCTGAGTTTAGTCATTCTTTCTTTCTATGTTCTTGACACAGTATGCATAGGTTAAGGCCTACAATTTAAAATTCATCTATTTTTGTTTCCTCACTTAAAATGAATATCTAGGATGGCTAAAGTACCCCCAATATTGTGAGGAGCTCAGATTGTATGCTTTCATTGGCACAGGGCAGCCACATCCTATGATGCAATAGAGCAACTCTACTAAAGCTGAGGAGTTGGGAGGAAGTGGGAGGAAGAATGACCATCATTACTGAGAAGCAAATTCATCACCTCATTGACCATCTTCTCCCCAGACCTAAGGCACATGCTAAGAGAAAATTAATCAGTGAAGCCAAGGTTGAGGGATGACCTGGGACTAGGTCATCCCAACAGAAAACGTTAAGACAGAGATTTCATGCATCTTTTGTCTCTTGGTCTTATTTGTTGCTTACAGTTTTAGAACTAGTGATGAGGATGGCAAGCATGCATCAAAATCTGAGTTTTAAAACTGACAATTCTGGTTTGACATATGATAGCTCAATGAAATGCCATATCTATAGAACCATTTATGCTATTTAAGGGACTGAAACAGTCTGAGGTTCCAAAAAGGAAACAGAATTTGGTTCTTCTCCTTCTTTAGAAGTCATCAAAATTCTTTGGCAACAAAGTTTAAGAATCATCCTCCGTGCAGGGACAATGAGTCACTGGGTAATTGATGTTTTTTAATAGAAATGTGCATCAATATGAAGAAAAGGATGTATATTACAAGCCAATGAAAATTGTATATTAATTAAAAAGTTAATGAAGATTAATAAGATCGATTTCTATACTTTCTATGTATCTGTTCAACAATATCCATGAGAAAGGATTCAGAATCAAACTGTATCCTCAGTTGGGTCTGCATAACTTAGACATGTCTACCCCAAGACTTTATTAGGGAAGAAGAAAGTACTACTTATTTTCTAGGAATGCTGAGTTGGTCCTTCACAATTTTCAAACTTTACCCAGAAAGAAGCTTCTCCCTGGGGTGTCAGAGACAAGCTTTGGCCAGAGCAATGACTTACAGCCAAGGCCAGGAGACAACATGCTTTTTTCCCAACTTTTAAGGTGTGAATGGGGGTAAAAGTGTGGCTGCCATATTTAGGCTGCCCATTTGTTTTGAGGTCTCATTTTTTCCTTATTTAATAAATAAAGGCAACCAGAACTGCCTGAGCCAAGTGTGATTTTCACTCAAAAAAAAAAAAAAAAAAAATTGTAGGCGGTGAATCTAGTGTGTAGCCCTGGTTGAGAACCAGTAATGAGTCTCTCTTAATGCATAAGCAAGTGAGGAAACTTGAGGTCATGGATGGAGGAAATGCTTCCTGCTCCTGCCCTCCTAGCAAATATCTAAGAGAAGGTTTTAATTTCTCATCTCTCCAGGCAGGGTTCTCTCCACTCCATCTGCTGCTGTCTTGGTTATATGACAGGATGTGAGGCTGTCACCTTCTAGCTACCATTGGTTCAAATGGAAAAGCTGAGCTTTCCCAGAACTAAAGCCAGTATCTGAACCTTGCAGTCCAGATCATCAGGCTACCTTCTTCCTCTCCTCATTCCTAACACACTTTTTGAATCAGAAATTGAGAGATCTCATTTCAAGACTAATGTGCATGCAAAAAACAGTTGACAAATTAGTATTTCTGCTCCACTTCTTCAAATCAGTGAGTTCTATAAAAGAGCTCCCAGTTGTTTCTCACTCATCTTTGTACTCTCTCCCATTTTTCTGTTGCTATTTTATGGAAATTGAAAGCAAACTAAGGAATTTTTTTTCACTCTCACAAGGAAAACAGAACTGAAAAATCAAACCTAAAAATAACAGTAAGTTATGTATTTTTAATGGGGACCACACATTTGAAAACAATGCAGGATAGAAAATACACTTAGATCTTATAGATAGATGATTACAGAGAGTGAGAATGAATTATTTCCAATAAACACAGCTTTGTAGAGTCTTTAGAATATTAGATATGGTTAACACAAGACAGAATTTTTAAAATATTTAAATTGAGGTCAAGGACCATATTTTCTGGCCATATGCCCAGAGGGGTGAATCAGAACCTGTTGGAGGAGGGGAGAAGGGGACAGAAGGAAGCAGTCCCTACCACAGCCTCTACAATGGGGTGGAGTTTATTCCCTCAGTCCTACAAAAGAAGTCAGCTACCTTTCTGCAGATGAGGTAGGCTATGCTTCCCCTTTTCTCATGCAACAGTTTTAGCTACAGCCTGCGGAGGTGCTCGCAGCCCACACCAGAGACACGAGCTGCCCCACAGAGCTCCTCACCCACTGTAATGTGTGTCTTGCATTACAGCCCACAGACTTCCTGCTTGCTGTGTGGGGTCAGTCCCAGGGGGTTTATTGTGAAATTAATAGAAATGTGCTTGGAAGGCAAAGTTTAGGAGTAAACTCATCTGGTGTGCGCAGACACTGCAGCCTGGGGACAATTCTCAGCTCCACTGCCTCTCAAACTCCTCTGGTGTCTGGCTCCTCCTGGAGAAGTACTCATCTTTAGAAGCTGAAATTCGACCAGTTTTTTGTTTGTTTGTTTGTTTTTGTTTTTAATAGTCATCCTGTAGAGGAGAAGTGAAATTGAAAGGATTCAGGCAAAACCCAGCCCTCTTGTCCAACACAGTTGGCTTAGGTCAAGTTTTCTTGAGCCCACAGTGAAGGCAGAACAGCAGGGATAAATGTGAGCAAAGCAACAGTATGCTGAAATAGTTCAACAACTTGTCTCCCAGGGTACTTTGGGGAGAGACCGTAGAAGATTTGGGGATTTTAATTTAATTCTTTGAATCTCTTTTCATTTCTCTCTTTTAAATGTGCTCTAGTTATGATTAACATAAGTAATTTTTCGTTAACAATAAGTGTATGTTTGAAACTATTGTTTTTACAGTCCAGAAATAATTGCTATTGTTTTGTAGCCTGTTCTTCCATTTTTTTGGGGGGTGGGAGTGGGGGTATGGATATGTGGAGGATTATAGAGATCTGGAATTCATATATTTTGAGTGTTTGCTTAAAGTAAAATAATAGAAAGGTACAAGTTAAAAGTGAAAAATTATTCAAATGAGCAAAGAAATCATAAATTTCTTTGATGATCATAAATTTATTTCATAAAATATCCATAAACAACATTTTTAAAGCTGACAAATGCCACAAATATTTTCTCACCATTTTCTGGTTTAATCTTCTGTTCAGTTTCTTCCCCTCATATTTGAATTTTAGTATCAAAAATTTTTATAAATTGCCTTTCTTTGGATTTTTTTAATTGGACAATGTTATCTTTTCCTGCAACACTTGGTAGTGCATTTTATGGTCCATGTAATACAAATGTGAAGATATTGCTGTTGCATATTTAAATATGAAGAGAGAAAGTTTCTCATATCCAATCTAAAATTTTATAAAATAAAACAAATGATAGGGTGTTAAAAATGATGTTACAAATAAAACACTTATTTTCTACAAATGTAACAGTTAATTATATCTGGAAGTTTATATATAGCTTCACTGAGGAGGTATCATTTCTTTTGAATCTTAAAGGATGATTCAGATTTCAGAAAGGGTAGCTGGAGGAAATATGTTTTAAAGTAAATAAAGGCAGTGAGCAAATATACAAACAGGAAAATGCTAGGAATCAACCAGGTCCGTGTAGCCAGTGAAATAGGCTCACTGAGAGTGAAGTTGAAAGACCTGGCTCATGGACTGCCTTCCACAAGCAGGTAGAGACTTTGAAGATTACTAGGCATGCTCAGAGTCATGTTTGAGCTTCCTCATTCTGGTACCAGGAAGAGAATAAAGTGAGGACACCGGAGATAGAGATAGTTTAAGGGGGTGGTGCTACTGCTTAAAAGACATATTATGATCTCACCACTCTAGGTTCCAAAAAGACATTCAGAGATTCAGATTCCTCCAATTCTGTTGTTAAGTACTCACTAAGATGTTGTCTACATCAGCAAGGTCAAAGATTGGCTGCTGTCACATTATCTGATATCCCGACAATAAGATGAATAGGAGTGACTGACTGAGTTCTCCGGAGCAGACACAGATTTAATCCCTGAGTCGGAAAGATCTCCTAGAGTGGGAAATGGCAACCTGCTCCAGTATTCTTGCCTGGAAAATTCCATGGACACTGGCGGGCTTCAGTCTATGGGGTTGCAAAGAGCTGAGCTACTGAATACACACTCAGGAACTGTTCTCCGGAGAGTGAGAGCAGTGTCAATGAAGTGTCCTCTGCGAGAGGAATGGCCATGATTCTGGGTCTGTACCCCACAGAGTCCTTTTGGTCACCATTGATGATAGACTACCAGCCTAAGTCTCACTTCAGACAAGGGTGAAACAGGGGAAAGAGGCCCTATGTCTTGAAAATGAGTGGAAAAGAGATAAAACAGACCTGCCAGGGCCTCTCAGAATGGAATAATGTAGGCATGAGGAGTAGTGGCCCTTAAGGGACAAGATGCATGGGCTTGGAGAATTCTAGAATTGGAGAGAGTTGCCCAAAGTGACAAAACAGTAAAAACAAAGCAAAACGAAAACCACCCTGAATATTGCTAGGCATATAAATAGACAAAATAAAAGATCAGACTTTCAGAATTACACAAAATGCAAGCAATGAAAATGGTTTGGTGGGTTGGCTGGTTAAATATACCACTGTGTTCACAAGCTAGAATACGATTATATCACTAGAGGAAGAGTACACACTCTCTTTGTTTTTGCAATATCAGGAGCAGAGAACTTGAAATCTGGAATATTAGGGATTTTTAGTTTGTAGGATGAATACTTAGGGGGTGGCAGAGCTACTGGTAAGACCTCCTGGACACAGGCATACTAGAACTACATATAGATTCAAGAAAATCTGGTTTTGCTCATGTGCCTTTCTGAGAGGCCCTGCATGTCTATTTTATCTCTTCTCCCCTCATGTTCAAGACATAGGGCCTCTTTCCCCTGTTTCACCCTTGTCTGAAGTGAGACTTAGGCTGGTAGTCTATCATCAATGGTGACCAAAAGGACTCTGTGGGGTACAGACCCAGAATCATGGCCATTCCTCTCGCAGAGGACACTTCATTGACACTGCTCTCACTCTCCGGAGAACAGTTCCTGAGTGTGTATTCAGTAGCTCAGCTCTTTGCAACCCCATAGACTGAAGCCCGCCAGTGTCCATGGAATTTTCCAGGCAAGAATACTGGAGCAGGTTGCCATTTCCCACTCTAGGAGATCTTTCCGACTCAGGGATTAAATCTGTGTCTGCTCCGGAGAACTCAGTCAGTCACTCCTATTCATCTTATTGTCGGGATATCAGATAATGTGACAGCAGCCAATCTTTGACCTTGCTGATGTAGACAACATCTTAGTGAGTACTTAACAACAGAATTGGAGGAATCTGAATCTCTGAATGTCTTTTTGGAACCTAGAGTGGTGAGATCATAATATGTCTTTTAAGCAGTAGCACCACCCCCTTAAACTATCTCTATCTCCGGTGTCCTCACTTTATTCTCTTCCTGGTACCAGAATGAGGAAGCTCAAACATGACTCTGAGCATGCCTAGTAATCTTCAAAGTCTCTACCTGCTTGTGGAAGGCAGTCCATGAGCCAGGTCTTTCAACTTCACTCTCAGTGAGCCTATTTCACTGGCTACACGGACCTGGTTGATTCCTAGCATTTTCCTGTTTGTATATTTGCTCACTGCCTTTATTTACTTTAAAACATATTTCCTCCAGCTACCCTTTCTGAAATCTGAATCATCCTTTAAGATTCAAAAGAAATGATACCTCCTCAGTGAAGCTATATATAAACTTCCAGATATAATTAACTGTTACATTTGTAGAAAATAAGTGTTTTATTTGTAACATCATTTTTAACACCCTATCATTTGTTTTATTTTATAAAATTTTAGATTGGATATGAGAAACTTTCTCTCTTCATATTTAAATATGCAACAGCAATATCTTCACATTTGTATTACATGGACCATAAAATGCACTACCAAGTGTTGCAGGAAAAGATAACATTGTCCAATTAAAAAAATCCAAAGAAAGGCAATTTATAAAAATTTTTGATACTAAAATTCAAATATGAGGGGAAGAAACTGAACAGAAGATTAAACCAGAAAATGGTGAGAAAATATTTGTGGCATTTGTCAGCTTTAAAAATGTTGTTTATGGATATTTTATGAAATAAATTTATGATCATCAAAGAAATTTATGATTTCTTTGCTCATTTGAATAATTTTTCACTTTTAACTTGTACCTTTCTATTATTTTACTTTAAGCAAACACTCAAAATATATGAATTCCAGATCTCTATAATCCTCCACATATCCATACCCCCACTCCCACCCCCCAAAAAAATGGAAGAACAGGCTACAAAACAATAGCAATTATTTCTGGACTGTAAAAACAATAGTTTCAAACATACACTTATTGTTAACGAAAAATTACTTATGTTAATCATAACTAGAGCACATTTAAAAGAGAGAAATGAAAAGAGATTCAAAGAATTAAATTAAAATCCCCAAATCTTCTACGGTCTCTCCCCAAAGTACCCTGGGAGACAAGTTGTTGAACTATTTCAGCATACTGTTGCTTTGCTCACATTTATCCCTGCTGTTCTGCCTTCACTGTGGGCTCAAGAAAACTTGACCTAAGCCAACTGTGTTGGACAAGAGGGCTGGGTTTTGCCTGAATCCTTTCAATTTCACTTCTCCTCTACAGGATGACTATTAAAAACAAAAACAAACAAACAAACAAAAAACTGGTCGAATTTCAGCTTCTAAAGATGAGTACTTCTCCAGGAGGAGCCAGACACCAGAGGAGTTTGAGAGGCAGTGGAGCTGAGAATTGTCCCCAGGCTGCAGTGTCTGCGCACACCAGATGAGTTTACTCCTAAACTTTGCCTTCCAAGCACATTTCTATTAATTTCACAATAAACCCCCTGGGACTGACCCCACACAGCAAGCAGGAAGTCTGTGGGCTGTAATGCAAGACACACATTACAGTGGGTGAGGAGCTCTGTGGGGCAGCTCGTGTCTCTGGTGTGGGCTGCGAGCACCTCCGCAGGCTGTAGCTAAAACTGTTGCATGAGAAAAGGGGAAGCATAGCCTACCTCATCTGCAGAAAGGTAGCTGACTTCTTTTGTAGGACTGAGGGAATAAACTCCACCCCATTGTAGAGGCTGTGGTAGGGACTGCTTCCTTCTGTCCCCTTCTCCCCTCCTCCAACAGGTTCTGATTCACCCCTCTGGGCATATGGCCAGAAAATATGGTCCTTGACCTCAATTTAAATATTTTAAAAATTCTGTCTTGTGTTAACCATATCTAATATTCTAAAGACTCTACAAAGCTGTGTTTATTGGAAATAATTCATTCTCACTCTCTGTAATCATCTATCTATAAGATCTAAGTGTATTTTCTATCCTGCATTGTTTTCAAATGTGTGGTCCCCATTAAAAATACATAACTTACTGTTATTTTTAGGTTTGATTTTTCAGTTCTGTTTTCCTTGTGAGAGTGAAAAAAAATTCCTTAGTTTGCTTTCAATTTCCATAAAATAGCAACAGAAAAATGGGAGAGAGTACAAAGATGAGTGAGAAACAACTGGGAGCTCTTTTATAGAACTCACTGATTTGAAGAAGTGGAGCAGAAATACTAATTTGTCAACTGTTTTTTGCATGCACATTAGTCTTGAAATGAGATCTCTCAATTTCTGATTCAAAAAGTGTGTTAGGAATGAGGAGAGGAAGAAGGTAGCCTGATGATCTGGACTGCAAGGTTCAGATACTGGCTTTAGTTCTGGGAAAGCTCAGCTTTTCCATTTGAACCAATGGTAGCTAGAAGGTGACAGCCTCACATCCTGTCATATAACCAAGACAGCAGCAGATGGAGTGGAGAGAACCCTGCCTGGAGAGATGAGAAATTAAAACCTTCTCTTAGATATTTGCTAGGAGGGCAGGAGCAGGAAGCATTTCCTCCATCCATGACCTCAAGTTTCCTCACTTGCTTATGCATTAAGAGAGACTCATTACTGGTTCTCAACCAGGGCTACACACTAGATTCACCGCCTACAATTTTTTTTTTTTTTTTTTTNATGATTATACGGTGGAAATGAGACATAGATTCAGGAGATTAGCTCTGATAGACAGAGTGCCTAAAGGACTATGGATGGAGGTTCGTAGCATTGTAGAGGAGACAGGGATCAAGACCATCCCCATGGAAAAGAAAAAAGCAAAATGGCTGTCTGAGGAGGCCTTACAAATAGCTGTGGAAAGAAGAGAAGCAAAAAGCAAAGGAGAAAATGAAAGATACACCCATTTGAATGCACAGATCCAAAGAATAGCAAGGAGAGATAAGAAAACCTTTCTCAGTGATCAGTGCAAAGAAATAGAGGAAAACAATAGAATGGGAAAGACTGGAGATCTCTTCAAGAAAATTAGAGATACCAAGGGGACATTTCATGCAAAGATGGGCTCAGTAAAGGACAGAAGTGATATGGACCTAACAGAAGCAGAAGATATTAAGAAGAGGTGGCAAAAATACACAGAAGAACAATACAAAAATGATCTTTATGACCCAGAAAATCATGATGTTATGATCTCTCACCTAGAGCCAGACATCCTGGAGTGTGAAGAAGTATCACTACAAACAAAGCTAGTGGAGGTGATGGAATTCCAGTTGAGGTATTTCAAATCCTAAAAGAGGATGCTGTGAATGTGCTACACCCAATATGCCAGCAAATTTGGAAAACTCCGCAGGGGCCACAGGATTGGAAAAGGTCCATTTTCATTTCAATCCCAAAGAAAGGCAATGCCAAAGAATGCTCAAACTACCGCACAATTACACTCATCTCACACGCTAGCAAAGCAATGCTCAAAATTCTCCAAGCCAGGCTTCAGCAATATGTGAACTGTGAACTTCCAGATGTTCAAGATGGTTTTAGAAAAGGCAAGGGAACCAGAGATCAAATTGCCAACATCTGCTGGATCATCGAAAGAGCAAGAGAGTTTCAGAAAAAGATCTATTTCTGCTTTGTTGACTATGCCAAAGCCTTTGATTGTGTGGATCACAACAAATTGTGGAAAATTCTTCAAGAGATGGGAATACCAGACACCTGACCTGCCTCTTGAGAAATCTGTATGCAGGTCAGGAGGCAACAGTTAGAACTGGACATGGAACAACAGACTGGTTCCATATAGGAAAAGGAGTATGTCAAGGCTGTATATTGTCATCCTGCTTATTTAACTTATACACAGAGTACATTGGGAGGACCACTGGGCTGGATGAAACACAAGCTGGATTCAAGATTGCCAGGAGAAATATTAATAACTTCAGATATGCAGATGACACCACCCTCATGGCAGAAAGTGAAGAACTAAAGAGCCTCTTGATGAAAGTGAAAGAGGTGAATGAAAAAGTTGGCTTAAAGCTCAACATTCAGAAAATGAAGATCATGGCATCTGATCCCATCACTTCATGGCAAATAGACAGAGAAACAATGGAAACAATGGCAGGCTTTATGTTTTGGGCTCCAAAATCACTACAGATGGTGACTGCAGCCATGAAATTAAAAGGCGCATACTGCTTGGAAGAAAAGCTATGACCAACGTAGACAGCATATTAAAAAGCAGAGACATTACTTTGCCAACAAAGGTCTATCTAGTCAAGGCTATGGTTTTTCCAGTATTCATGTATGAATGTGAGAGGTGGACTCTAAAGAAAGCTGAGCACTGAATAACTGATGCTTTGAACTGTGGTGCTGAAGAAGACTCTTGAGAATCCCTTGGACTGCAAGGAGATCCAACCAGTCCATCCTAAATGAGATCAGTCCTGGGTGTTCATTGGAAGGACTGATAATGAAGCAGAAACTCTAATACTTTGGCCACCTGTTGGGAAGAGCTGACTCATTTTCAGAAGACCCTGATGTTGAGAAAGATTGAAGGTAGGAAGAGAAGGGGATGACAGAGGATGAGATGTTGGATGTCATCACTGACTCAATGGACATGAGTCTGAGTAAACTCCAGGAGTTGGTGATGGACAGAGAGCCCTGGCCATTTGCAATCAGTAGAGTCGCAGAGTCGGACATGACTGAGTGACTGAACTGAACTGAAGACTTCCACCCACGTGGAGGATGATGACTATGTGCTGACCACAACCTCATAGACCCCAAACTGGTTGAAATCGGAAGGTTACAATATCACCCTCTTACCTCACTATCAATATACCATAAGTAATCACATACCCTGCAAATTTTACATTTAAAAACTCTTCCAGGAAAACCATCAGAGAGTTCAGACATTTTGAACACGAGACATCCAATCTCTTTGCGTGGCTCTTGCAAGGAACTTTCTCTGCTCTAAACTCCAGTGTTTGGTTTGTTTGGTCTGGCTGTGGGTCAGGCACAGTAACTTGAACAATGTTGACACTTATATTATTGTTTTCTCCCCTTCTGCTCCAGAAGGTGGTCAATGAATTTTTACAAGCATGCACATTTCCCTCTCTCTCAAGAACTGGGGGTTGGATGTTAAAATAACAAACTTTTGTTTTATCTTTTGATAATTTTATCTCTGATGACGTAACTGGTAAAGAATCCTCCTGCAGTTCAGGAGATCCCTGTCGCCTGGATCAAGAAGACCCCCTGGAGAAGGGAATGGCCACCCCCTCCAGTATTCTTGCCTGGAGAATTCCATGGACAGAGGAGTCTCGCGGGCTATATAGTCCTTGGGGTGGCAGAGTCAGATGCAACTCAGTGAATAACACTGTCACTTTCATAAAAAGAAAGAGGCATGCGGAAAATTCTAAGAGTTCAAACAGTGGCCAGATACCTTTGTTTTGGAAACCTTGTGAAAAAATGTACACAAGACAATAGACATGCATTAAATTGAATTACACACTTCGAATTACACCACTCTAGGGTTGGTGAAGTTCCCAGCTAAGCAGCAGTTGCACAACCCATGAAATTTTTCTGGCCAGTGAAATACAATGTACCTCAGAGGAAGGGTGTGTTACCTAAAGAAAATAAGCAGGTGTATTTGGGAAAAGTGATTAATTACTGTCTGAATGGTTTTCAAATTCTGCTGTCTATTTAGATTCTAAATCAGGTGTTGCTTTGATTGTACAGAAAGGCTGCTGATTTCCTAGAAATGAGCCTATTATAAAAAGAACTCTTCTTTCAGTTTCAATCTGAATTATGTTTACAAAGAATGGCCTTGAATGACATAAGATTTATCACTTCTGGCTGAAAACCTTGTTAAACTAGAACAGTTTAAAACTAAATTACTGTTTAAAACTTAATTACTTAAACTTACACAATATTATGTCAACTATATCTCACTAAAGCTGGGGAAAAGCCATGACTGGAAGTGTGTGCAATTTGGAGGCAGCAAGGGAAGAACATTACATTTCAGAGTTCCAGCCCCTCTCATTGTCATTTTTCAAGAGCAAGCATCTGGAATTAGCATTCTAATTCTCTTACAAACAGGATGGTAATTTTAGGAAGCCCCAGATTGGTTTATTTTTTTTTTTTTTTACACGAACTCCCAACATGAACCCCCCTCCCACCTCCTACCCCACATCATAATTTGAGGCTAATTACTTTCCAATATTGTATTGGTTTTGCCATACATCAACATGTATCTGCCACGGGTGTACATTTGTTCCCTATTCTGAACCCTCCTCCCACCTCCCTCCCCGTGATGGCATGCCCTGGTTTCATTTTTAGCAGTCTCTAATTCATTTCTCAGCACCAACTGAGGAGGACCACACAGAAGCATGGCCGAGAGGAGCTACACCTTGCCCAAGGTCAGGGGATGCGACCAAGAGTGCCAGGCTGCATTGGCACAAGAGCAGCCGAAAGGAGCTACCCCACGTCAGAGGTCAAGGGCGGCAGCAGAGAGGAACTACCCTACATCGAAAGTCAGGGGCAGCTGCCGAGACAATCTACCACACGCCCGAGGTCAGGTGGCAGCCGGGAGGAGCTACCGCAAGCCCCAGGTCAGGGAAGGTGGCTGAGGTGACTGCGCGGGCAAGGACGGCTGAGAGGAGCTACTCCACGTTCAAGGTCAGGAGGAGCAGCTGTGAGGAGATACCCCTTGTCCAAGGTAAGGACAAAGTGGCTGCACTTTGCCAGACCAGCCGTGATGAGATACCCCACATCCAAGGTAAGAGAAACCGAAGTAAGATGGTAGGTGTCACAAGAGGCATCAGAGGGCAGACACACAAACCATAATCATAGAAAACTAGTCAATATACTCACACGGACTACAGCCTTGTCTAACTCAATGAAACTAAGCCATACCATGTGTGGCCACCCAAGACAAGCGGTTCATGGTAGAGGTCTGACAGAATGTGGTCCACTGGAGAAGGGAATGGCAAACTACTTCAGTATTCTTGCCTTGAGAACCCCATGAACAGTATGAAAAGGCAAAATGATAGGACACCTAAAGAGCGACTCTCCAGGTCAGTAGGTGCCCAATATGATACTGGAGATCGGTGGAGAAATAACTCCAGAAAGAATGAAGGGATGGAGCCAAAGCAAAAACAATACCCAGTTGTGGATATGACTGGTGATAGAAGCAAGGTCTGATGCTGTAAAGAGCAATATTGCATAGGAACCCGGAATGTTAGGTCCATAAATTAAAGCAAATTGGAAGTGGTTAAACAGGAGATGGCAAGAGTGAACCTCGACATTCTAGGAATCAGTGAACTAAAATGGACTGGAATGGGTGAATTTAACTCAGATGACCATTATATCTACCACTGTGGACAGGAATCCCTTAGAGGAAACAAAATAGCCATCATGGTCAACAAAAGAGTCTGAAATGCAGTACTTGGATGCAATCTCAAAAATGACAGAATGATCTCTGTTCATTTCCAAGGCAAACAATTCAATATCATGGTAATCCAAGTCTATGCCCTGACCAGTAACGCTGAAGAAGCTGAAGTTGAATGGTCCTATGAAGACCTACAAGACCTTCTAGAACTAACACCCAAAAAAGATGTCCTTTTCATTATAGGGGACTGACATGCAAAAGTAGGAAGTCAAGAAACACCTGGAGTAACAGGCAAATTTAGCCTTGGAATACAGAATGAGGCAGGGCAAAGGCTAATAGAGTTTTGTCAAGAGAATGCACTGGTCATAGCAAGCATCTCTTCCAACAACACAAGAGAAGACTCTACACATGGACATCACCAGATGGTCAACACCGAAATCAGA
>SJYX01006496.1:62040-84723 GCA_006410675.1 Oreotragus oreotragus
AACTGGAGAAATCAACCTGCCTAACTTCAGGCTCTACTACAAAGCCACAGTCATCAAGACAGTATGGTACTGACACAAATACAGAAATATAGATCAATGGAACAAAATAGAAAGCACAGAGACAAATCTACACACCTATGAATCCCTTATCTTCAACAAAGGAGGCAAGGATATACAATGGATTAAAGACAATCTCTAACAAGTGGTGCTGGGAAAACTGGTCAGCCACTTGTAAAAGAATGAAACCAGAACACTTTCTAACACCATACACAAAAATAAACTCAAAATGGGTTAAAGATCTAAATGTAAGACCAGCAACTATAAAACTGCTANGTTCCCTCTGTTTTAGCTTCTTCTGTTTGCTGGTCTCTTCAGTGTCTGATTTCCACCCTGACACAAGGCAGGCAGTAGTGGACACTTTTTTTTAGGCTCACTTGTTCAGTCATGCTGTGGGGAAGGAGGAACGCTGCAAACAAATAACACTGGCATGTGCTCTCAGTGTGTCAGCCACACTGGGCCTGCCCTCACTCACGGCACGTGTGCCCTCCCTGCCCACACAGCTCACACTCTAGGTTGCTCCACTAGGAACCGTTCGAGGCCGGCCCTGGGCTTCATGCATCTCCCAGGTCTAAGCCGCTCAGGTTCAGCCACTCAGGTAGTCCTCAGAGACACAGACTACATTGGGCCTGTGTTTTGTGCCCTTCCCAGGTCTGAGCAGCTCAGGTGATGAGGTGTTTGGTGAGCGCAGTCGCTGCAACTTATCACCTCTCCCATCCCTGCTGCTCAGTTTTCTGGGTTTACAATCGGTGCACCTTCTCAAGCAGATGATGACTGTCCAGAACGCCAAGAAGTCTTAGTTAGCAAAGAAGCCTGCTTGCAGTTTGATAGATAATGTCTCTCTGGGGCTGTGATTGCTCCCTTTGGGCCCTGGCTGCCTGTCACTAGAAGGGGATGGTCTGCAGCCGGATAATTCTGTTCAGTCCTTTGTTCTGTGTGCAGTCCTGGTGGTGTCTTGGGTTAGAGCTTTTTGCGTGGTAGCTATCCCGCAGTCTGGTTTGCTAGCCCAAGTTAGTTCACTCTGATTACCCTTGGGGCATTCGGGCCCTATCCTTAAAAAGCAATGCAGCCCGCACCTTCCTGCCCAGCCCCCAATTGCTAGTGGCGAATGCAGGCGTCTGCCCTGCTTTCCACGGGGGGAGTTACCACTGGGCTCATAATCTGTGGGGTTTAATTATTTACTTATTTTTCCTCCCTCTTATGTGGCCCTCTGTGCTTCCAAGGCTCACCACAGACTCAGCAATGAGAGTGTTTCCTGGTGTTTGGAAACTTCTCNGGCGAATGCAGGCGTCTGCCCTGCTTTCCACGGGGGGAGTTACCACTGGGCTCATAATCTGTGGGGTTTAATTATTTACTTATTTTTCCTCCCTCTTATGTGGCCCTCTGTGCTTCCAAGGCTCACCACAGACTCAGCAATGAGAGTGTTTCCTGGTGTTTGGAAACTTCTCTCTTTTTAAGACTCCCTTCCTGGGATGGAGCTTGTCCCTACCTCTTTTGTCTCTTTTTTTGTGTTTTATATTTTTTCCCACCTCTTTTTGAAGACAATGGGCTGCTTTTCTGAGTGCCTGATGTCCTCTGCCGGCATTCAGAAGCTGTTTTGTGGAATTTACTCAGCATGTAAATATTCTTTTCATGAATTTGTGGGGGAGAAAGTGGTCTCCTCGTCCTATTCCTCCGCCATCTTAGGACCACCTCCCCTGAGGGGATTTCTAAGAAAATTATTGGGAGAGGCTTGGTTCCTTCTAATTGTTCATAGTGAAATGTGAGAAGAAAGTCATGAAGATGCAATTGTTAAGGAAAGAGGAACCAGAATGCAAAGATTTCAAAAATTCTCAAGCTGACCATACTACAAAATGTAAGTGTCCAGTCGAGAACAGTAAGGATGTGGTGGCAGATGTACCATCCAACAAGGAAATCAGTGTGATGTGAATCATAAATTTAATTATCCATCTCAAAAAAGGCAAAAATAGAGATGAGACTATACCCACAGAACTGCCAGCTGGAACTACAGGAAATAGAGAAATGGGATGAAATGAAGAAAGACGGTTGGACTACTTAGACTCAAGAGAACTGGACCTATTATTCTGCTAATATGCAGTATCCTTTAAGACAAGGGAAGAACCCCAAATGCAATTCAGAGATCATCAGGGCTGCCACTTCCACCACAGAGTGTGTGGAAATGTGAAATAGGGGTGCAGAGCTGCCTTTATTTTGATTTCATGGGGTGGGAAAAATGCCCAGGAGAGAATCTGTGGCAGAATGAGCTCCACCCCACAGAGCAAACAGGCTCATGATCTCGAGCCTGCATGTAATTTTCACTAGACAGAACCACGTAATTTTCACTAGGCAGAACTGTAGAGGCAGGGATGATGACTCAGTGAGTCCTGGGACAAGATCTTGCCTGAATAAACGCAGAAGGCAGTCACTGAGAACAAGAGAATTATTCTTGTGCCTTCAGATATAGAATCCTTGCCTTGCTAGAATTTATGCTTGCTTGAGACATTCACATCTTCCTTCTTTCTATTTTTTCCCCCCCTTTGCATTGGAATGTGTGTCCTTATGTTATTTGTCCATGCCTCGCCATTGTATTTTGGAGGCAAATAACTTGTCTGGTTTAAAGGGTTCACAGCTGGAGAATTTTGCCTTAGGACTATTTTTACCCTAATTCCGACCCATATCTGATTTAGATGATACTTCAGTAAGACTCCAGACTTTAGATTTTAAAGTTGATTCTGGAATGTGTTAAGGCCTTTGAGACTGTTGGGATAGAATGAATATATTTTGCTCGTGAAAAGGACAATAATTTGGAGGGATCAGGGATAGAATGCTCTGGATTTTGTTTGTATCTCCTGAAAATTCATATGTTAAAGCCTAAATTCCCAATGTGATAGTAATTGGAGGGTTTTGTTTTGTTTTGTTTTGTTTTGTTTTTTTGGAAGTATTTAGATCATAGAAACTTCATGAAGATTTATGCCCTAATAAAGACAGAACAAAACATAGGATCTTGTTGTTTTCTGTCACATGAGGATACAATGAAAAAATAGATATCTACAAACTACAAATCACACTCTTACCAGACATAGCACTTTGAGTCTGTACATTCCAGCCTTCATAGTTGTGAGAAAGCAATTTTCATTACTTAACCTCCAGTCTATGGTTTTTTCAGTAGTCATGTATAGATGTGAGAGTTGGACTCTAAAGAAAGCTGAGTGCAGAAGAATTGATGCTTTTGAACTGTGGTGTTGGGGAAGACTCTTGAGAGTCCCTTGGACTGCAAGGAGATCCAACCAGTCCATCCTAAAGCAGATCAGCTCTGGGTGTTCATTGGAGGGACTGATGTTGAAGCTGAAACTCCAATACTTTGGCCACCTGATGCAAAGAACTGACTCATTTGAAAAGACCTTGAAGCTGAGAAAGATTGAAGGCAGGAGGAGAAGGTGATGACAGAGGATGAGATGGTTGGATGGCATCATGGACTCAATGGACATGAGTCTGGGTAAACTCCGTGAGTTGGTGATGGACAGGGAGGGCTGGCGTGCTGCAGTTCATGGGATTGCAAAGAGTCAGACATAACTGAGCAAATGAACTGAAGCCATCCAATCCATAGTGTTTTTCTTATATCACCCCAAATTGACCAAGACTGTTAGTGTCTAAGTCTTTATCCTATCCTAAAAAGAATACTATTAAGCCAATTTAGCAAGAATTTCCCTACCTTTGTCTTTTAGCAATTTCTTATCCTCTGACCATCTAACTGCTTTTCAGCTATATATTCCCAGCTGGCTTTGCTATATCTGGAACTGAGCTCAGTCTTTTTTCTCTATTGCAATAGCCTTGACCCTTATTGCAATAATCTTGAATAAGTCTTCCTTACCAGTTTAACATGTGTTAGTATAATGTTTCTATTACAGTCTGGTGCTGCAGCTCATATAAGATCAGATTCATCATTGTACACCCAGAACTATAACCTGTGCTCCAGTTATAAATCTGTTAATACTATGTTTTCATTCCTTGCTAATTGATAGGAGATGTGTTAGTGAGTTCAACTCTTAATCCTGTGTTCTAGATGATAGCACAGTAAGGACAGACTTTTGATTCTTAACTATATATGTATAATCTTGAAACTGTATTAGAATTACAGATTTCCGTGATCTAGAAAATAAGAACTTCTCAGTTGACGGAACACCCATTCTTTAATCCCTGCAGACTACTTTCATCTTAGAGAAATGCTGAAACAAAAGGGTTCCAAGATTATGCCTTCAGACTCCAGCCTTTCTTGGCCTTCCCAAACAACACCACTTTTACCCCAAGCTCCAGTCACTCCATACTCCTCTTTCTACTCTCCCTTTTCCTTCCCCTCTCAGAATACTATCTTGAAGCTTCCCTGGTGGTTTAGATGGTAAAGAATCTGCCTGCCATGCTGTAGACCTGGGTTCAATCCCTGGGTTGGGAAGATCCTCTGAAGAAGGGAATGGTTATCCACTCCAGTATTCTATCCTGAAGAATTTTATGGACACAGGAGCTTGGGGGTCTACAGTCCATGAGGTCACAAAGAGTTGGATACAACTGAGTGACTAAATTTTCAAAGATAAATGTATTGGATCTATACCTTCTGTGTGTATGTGTGTGTTAGTCTCACAGTCATGTCCAACTCTTTGCAACCCCATGGACTATAGCCCTCCAGGCTCCTCTGTCCATGGGATTCTCCANCTAAATTTTCAAAGATAAATGTATTGGATCTATACCTTCTGTGTGTATGTGTGTGTTAGTCTCACAGTCATGTCCAACTCTTTGCAACCCCATGGACTATAGCCCTCCAGGCTCCTCTGTCCATGGGATTCTCCAGGTAAGAATACTGGAGTGAACAGCCATTCCTTTCTCTGGGGATTTTAGTACATGATGCTAAATCCAGTTCCAAACAGAACCAAACTGAGAAAGTAACATTTAAATTTTAATTTTTGATCAAATTCCATGACTAAAGATTTCCCTAAGTCCCAAACAAAAAGAGAAAAAATTGTTGAACAATTCAGGAGATAATGGATGCTTACTCTCTGAGATTCCCTTGACATATCAATTTATCCATTTATTTGTAGAGGTGACTTTCTATGGTTTAAGAAAGCTAAATGGACAATTATTTTGGAAGACCTTAAGAGATCTCAAACCATTGCAGAGCCCAGTCAGAGAGTAAGGGAGTTTTAAAGAATTATTATAAAACATTCCGAGTTTTATGCTATTAAAATTGATTGGTCATGCATTCAAAATTGTAAACAATTAAAGGATGAAATTGTGGCAAATTATCATCAACAATTAGAAACTACTTTGAAAGAGTAGTGAGAGCTTGCATTCACCATATAGCTTGTGCTCTAGCCATGGTTTTCTACATGGTCTAAGACTTTAGCTTTATGACACAACCAAAAAAAGTTTATGTTTAAAATGCTGACTAGATGGAGGGGATATATGTATACTTATGAATGATACATGTTGCTGTATGGCAGAAACCAACAGGACATTATAAAGCAAATATTATCCAATTAAAAAAAATAAAATGCTGACATGTCTGAACTTCACACAGTACCTCAACAGTGTGATAGTAATATCTCTAAAAGAAAAATTAGAAGATACACCACTAAATTATTTTAAACTTAAGGGATCCCCAAAACTGGCCTCCATTGACCAAGATACCTACTAGTACTGTAAAGAAAAAGCCCATTGGGTTTGAGAATGTCCATTCCTCAGAAAGAAAGAAAAGACCCAAAAAGTCTCTTCACAGGAGGAATACTAACTCGGATCTGAGGGAGCAGACTTTCCATACCCTGAATTCCCAATAAATTCACAGTGATGTTACACATGTGAGTTGAAGGGCATCCTACTATAATTCTTATCAATATTGCAGTGACATATTTCACCCTTAACACTGCATCATTCCCCAGCTTCTTTCTCAAAGTCACCAAATTTTGTCCATGGTGGGCTTTGATAATTTGCCTCCCAGTCCCCCATTATCTTTAAAGGATCCCTTCAGGTCCAATACAATTTCCTTCTTAGAACAGCTACCTCAATAACTTCATGAAATGGGGTTCAACTTCCTTCTGATCCTGAAGGACTTCTTTCACAAGTCTCCTATTCGTTCCCTTCACACCTGTTTCCTCTAATGGCTTCCTAAGTTTCCTAACTTCCCTAAGTTTCTCTGTCATCTTTGATCTAGTACCTATCTTATAGAGAACTTAAGGCAATTAGTTCTGAATTGAAGGCAGTCCATGCTAAAGGAGATCGGTCCTGGGTGTTCATTGGAAGGACTGATGTTGAAGCTGAAACTCCAACACTATGGCCACCTCATGCGAAAAGCTGACTCACTGGAAAAGACCCTGATGATGGAAAAGATTGAGGGCAGGAGGAGAAGGGGACAACAGAGGATGAGATGACTGGATGGCATCATCGACTCNTCCTGGGTGTTCATTGGAAGGACTGATGTTGAAGCTGAAACTCCAACACTATGGCCACCTCATGCGAAAAGCTGACTCACTGGAAAAGACCCTGATGATGGAAAAGATTGAGGGCAGGAGGAGAAGGGGACAACAGAGGATGAGATGACTGGATGGCATCATCGACTCGATGGACATGGGTTTGGGTGGACTCTGGGAGTTGATGATGGACATGGAGTCCTGGCGTGCTGCGGTTCATGGTGTCACAAGGAGTCAGACATGACTGAGCAACTGAACTGAAGTGAACTGAAGGCAATTAGTAGAAAGAATTTCTCCTCTCTGTAGACAAGCAATTCCACTATTATCTGGCGTTTATGTGGTACAGAACCCCATAATAGAGTGCTACAGTAGGTAAATGTAGATCTATCCATGTCCCTCCCTAAGATTCCCCAAGATTATTTAACACCAGAGGAACTTAAAGGACTCTGCCCAATAATTCAGGGATTGCTAGATAAGGGACTCCTGGTTCCTACTTCTAGCACATGCAACACTTCCTCTCTGGTTACTAAAAGGCCAAATGGAAAGGGGTACTGGCTATTCCAAGACCTGTTAATATGTTTCCATTCAAATTTAATAGACCTCTATTAGATATACTATCAAGAGTTCTGCCCAATAATTCAGGGATTGCTAGATAAGGGACTCCTGGTTCCTACTTCTAGCACATGCAACACTTCCTCTCTGGTTACTAAAAGGCCAAATGGAAAGGGGTACTGGCTATTCCAAGACCTGTTAATATGTTTCCATTCAAATTTAATAGACCTCTATTAGATATACTATCAAGAGGATAACAGCCAGCACACACTGAGGAACCATATAGCAGGTATCCATAAAAAAAAAAAAAAAAAAAAAAAACCACAGTCCTCACACCAAAATTACTAGACTCATGCAGGTCACACAGGGACACCCTCCATATAAAAATAGTTCTTCAAGGGCACAGTGTGTGTGTGTGTGTGTGTGTGTGTGCATGCATGCCTGCTTGAGCTCAGTCGTGTCCGACTCTGCAATCCCATGCACTGTAGCCAACCAGGCTCCTCTGTCCACGGGATTTTTCCAGGCAAGAATACTGGAGTAGGTTAACATTTCCTTCTCCAAGGGATCTTCCCAACCCAGGGATTGAACCAGCATCTCTCGCATCTCTTGCATTGGCAGGAAGATTCTTTGCCACTAGTGCCATCTGGGAAGCCCACAAGAGCACAGTAGATAACTGTTATTTGAAGAGAATTCTCTTGATTTTTTGATCAAAATTTTAAAAAATTGATTTTTTTAATTCTCTTGATTCTCTTGACTGCTTCTTCATTTTACTTATATTTTTCTGAGTCTTTGAATTTAGGAGTAAGAGCACTGTTACTTCTAGGGAAGTAACTTTTTGAAGGGAAGAAAATTCCCTTCAAAAGCAAACAATGAAACAAACTTCTCTGGTATATCAGATTATGAGTTCAAAAAGGAGCAATGAAAATACTGAAGGAATTAAGAAAGGCTATAGATAGAATTGCAAATTACTGTAAAGAGAAACAAGCAACTATAAAGAGGAGTCAACTGAAATTAGAAAACTCATTTGCAGAGATAAAATCAGAGTTAAAGACAACAAGTAGCGAACTGGATAAAGCAGAAGAATGGATAAGTGCTCTGGAAGACAAAACAACAGAAATCACCCAATCAGAACAGCAAACAGAAAGATAAATTAAGAAAAATGAAAGCAAGCATGAGATAATATAAGGTATCCCAATCTACACATAATAGGGATCTCAGAGGAGAAGAGAAATGGGGAGCAAAAATATATTTGAAGAAATTATGGCTGAAAACTTCCCAAGCCTAAAAACGAAACAGATATCCAGGTACAGGAACCACTCTTCCCTTCAAAGAGTTACTTCCCTAGGAGTAATAGTGCTCTCACTCCTAAATTCAAAGTCAGAAAAATATAAGTAAAATGAAGAAGCAGAGGGGCCAAACAAGATGAACCCAAACAGATCTAGACATATTACAATTAAAATGGCAAAAAGTTAAAGAGAGGATTCTAAAGGAAGAAAGAAAAAGCAAAGAGTTAATTGCAAGGGAACTCTGGTAAGTCTATCATCTGATTTCTCTACAGAAATTTGCAGGCCAGAAGGGAGTTGAAAGATATATTCAAAGTCCTGAAAGGGAAAAACTTGCAACCTAGGATATTCCACCCAGCAAAATTACCATTTAGAACAGGAAGAGAGATAAACAAAAGCTACAGAAATACTAAACCTATCCTAAAAGAAATATTGAAAGGTCTTCTCTAAATAGAAAAGAAACAAGAATCTATAGGAAAGAGAAAATCACAACAGGAAAGTGAATCACTTAAACCAATACACAGATTTTTAAAAATCAAAAAAAAGTTTCTGTGAAAGTGGTGACAACAAAAATGAGCAACAAAATGATAAACATGAAGATGTAAAAGAGGACACCAAAATCATAAAATGTGTATCTTTGAGTTTTATGTCACTTAAAAATAAATTCAAGTTTCCACATTTATTTTATAATTATCTGACATTTACTGTTTTTATCAAGATTATTTTTAATGTTTAAATCTAAAGTCAAGCTGGAATATTATTTTGCAAGATTTATAAGTGATCTAGGCACTTTCATTCTATATGGCTGTCCAGTAGACTGATAACACTTCATGTACTGTTTACATTGTCTCCCTGATCTGAAACAACACTATTCACATAACCTTAATCAGGTACGTTGTTGGTTCTATTTTTAGACTATGCAGCATGCTGTTATTCTTTGTCTTCAGATTTATGCCTTGATGGCACATTGTTCTAATGACTGCAGTTCTATAAACTTCATTTATAGAAGAAATTATAGCTGAAAACTTCCCAAACCCTGCACCCCTTCTGAATTTTCATCGCTTTTAAATGTGTTTGATCACCTCAATTTAAAATTTACAATCAGCTTTTGTGAAATTTTAACTCAAAACACATAAAATTTACAGGTGAAGTAACACAGTTGCTTTGTATAAGAAATTGGTCCTTTCCTCTCAAGAAAACAGTATACATATTCATTTGTATAATTATTCATATGTGACTTTCAGAAGCATCACTTAATAAAATTTTTTTTCAAAATATTACAAATTTGACCTTCTCTTTGTCTTCTACTCAGTTGCTTCCATTTACACTTAAATTAATTATCCAACCACACTAATTTTTTCCTTTGTGGGCCAGGAATTGATGTTCTATAGTAGATGATTTTTCTATTTTTTACATTAAAACTTTAATGATAAAAGAAAAAGTACATACATAGATAAATATAATCCAGATCAAAAAAGCACTTGTGAAAACTTTTAATATTACCAGAATTTAAAAGAAACAAAGAAAAATTCTAAGTAATTAGTGATCACACATATTTCATCTTCTCCCAAACTGAGACTAAAACAAAAGGCTGTGAAGTATTTTCTTTGTCATTATCTTCCTGTGTCTATGAAGTTCAATACTTTTCAGTGTTTTCCTCATTATCCTTGTCATTATCATTGTTCACTGCAGCCTAAAAATGTAGGATGTGTTAGTAAACAGAAACCTTTTCAAAATCTCAACATTTCAAAAACAAGGTTTTCCATTAACAATTTATTTTCTTTTAAAGAGTTCTTTCTTAAAGGATTATGAGAAGTTATTATGCTCATCAGAAATATCTCCTGGTTTAGGTCTGGATGGTGAGAGAATGCATAGAACAAACTTACTCATACCCATCACTAGGGTTTCCCTACAGTCCTAACCAGGCATGAGGACAATGTATAAGACATTTCAGCCACGTTTATGCTATTTAGGTGAGGGCCTTTCTTGTGAATGGCACAAATTCTCTCCACATCTTAGAAATACTGAAAACTCCTCTAAGTTGATCGAGAAAACTGATATAAATAATTCCAGATGGGAGAAGACAGAACTTCTCCTCTACTGAAGGCTGACTGGCAGTTTAAACTCACCTGGAGACAACTGCAGCCAAATTAGGAGCTGGCAGTTGCCCACATTTCTAAGTCTGTGCATATTTGAATGTTTTAAGTTAGCAAAGATCTATATTAGGGTCTTTAGATATAGTAGCAGCCTGAAAACTAGCAGGAAGCTTAGTAACGTGAACCAATATCTGCTTCTGAGAACATCCACCTGACGACTCTGGGAATCCCACTTAATACTGGCTCCAGGAAAAGTCCAGAAATCAGCCAGAAATCCTTCAAAACAGCAGCACAAGCCCTATAGTCTATAAATTCTTGAAAGTATCAAGTGTCCAGACATAAACCATTTAAATCCCAGGGTTTCTAGTGAATCTAAAGCAGTAAAGAATCATGGTGCTTCTCTCTACAACTCTGCTTGAATTTTCACCCATCCCTGCCTGAGGTTCCAGGACTCTGTTCCACAGTCACCGCCCAGACCCAGACCAGACTCACCTCCAGCATCTCAATCCTCTCATTCATCTTTCTCAGAAAGTTGTCTCTTTCTCTCTCCTCTTCTGTCATTTGGACTCTAAACACCTTGAAGGCTCTTCCTTGGTCCTCAAACTTTTGTTGCAATTCTTTAAACTTTTGCTCTAAAATCTTTTCCCTCTCAGCAGCCTTTCTTTTGGCCTGCTCTTCTGCTCCAGGAAAATTATACATAGGGAAGAAAACAATAGTCAGAGGTACAATCCCCAATCCCCAACCCACCACTTTCTCAGTGACCATACTTTCTTGAAAAAAGCAGATGGGCATGTCTGAATTCACCTGTGCCCACACATCAAGGGCAGGTGTGAGAGTGTGCTAGGGCAGGTGTGAGAGTGTGCTAGGACAGCTGCTGACCAGCTGGCTGGACCCACAACCATAACTGGCCTGTTGTTTTCATAGGTAGTAGAGTGTTTTCAGAGAAGGAAAAGAAGGGCCCTGCTTCTGGAAGTTCCTCCAGTCAGAATTCTCAGAGAAACACTGCAGGAACCTCCCCACGCCACTGTGAAATGAGCTCTCCCCTGTACCTGCTGAGGCCTTTTTACTTTCTCTCATCTCCTCTGTCATTTCAGTTCTTAATCTCTGGAAGACTCTTTCTTGGTCCTCCACATTTTGCTCCAATTCTTTAACCTGTTTTTCAACAGACTCCTTTTCCCTCTCAGCGGCCTTTCTTTTGATCTGCTCTTCTGCTCCAGGAAGAGTTTAGAGAAAGAAGGAAACAACAGTCAGACCTGAGAGCTACAACCCCCAACCTCCAACCCTCCATATCATATCCTCAGTAACCAAACTGTCCTGAAGAAGCAGGTAGACATTTCCACCTGTGCCTGTGACCACACATCAAGGGCAGATTTGGGAACATGCTAGGGAAGGCCCTAATTGGCTGGATGCACCCACACCCACAACTCTCCTTGGTATTTTCAGATGAAGCAGAGTGTGTTCACAGAAGGAAAAGAGGCTCCTCATTTCAGTAATTTCTTTCCGTCAGAGTCTCAGAGGGCACTGCAGGAACCTCCCCACGCCACTGTGAAATGAGCTCTCCCCTCAGTACCTGCTGAGGCCTTTTCACACTCTCTCATCTCCTCTGTCATTTCAGTTCTTAATCTCTGGAAGACTCTTTCTTGGTCCTCCACATTTTGCTCCAATTCTTTAACCTGTTTTTCAACAGACTCCTTTTCCCTCTCAGCAGCCTCTCTTTTGATCTGCTCTTCTGCTCCAGGAAGAGTTTAGAGAAAGAAAGAAACAACAGTCAGACCTGAGAGCTACAACCCCCTCAAATCCCAACCCTCCATATCCTCAGGGACCAAACTGTCCCAAAGAAGTAGGTAGACATGTCCACATACACCTGTTGCTGCTGCTAAGTCGCTTCAGTCCTGTCCGACACTGTGCGACCCCACAGACGGCAGCCCACCAGGCTCCTCTGTCCCTGGGGTTCTCCAGGCAAGAATACTGGAGTGGGTTGCTATTTCCTTCTCCAATGCAAACATGCATGCGTGCTAAGTTGCTGCAGTCGTGTCCAGCTCTGTGTGACCCTATGGGACAGCAGCCCACCAGGCTCCTCTGTCCATGGGATTCTCTAGGCAAGAATACTGAAATGGGTTGCCATTTCCTCCGCCACACCACATACACCTAGGAACATGCTAAGAAAGGCCCTGAACTGGCAGGCTGGACCTACAACCACAACTCTGGTTATTTTCAGATGAAGCAGTGTGTGTTCACAGGAGGTGAGGAAGCTCCCTGTTTCAGGAAGTTCCTCCTGTCAGTCTCAGAGGGCACCGCAGGAACATCCCCACCCCACTGTGAAATGAGCCCTCCCCTGTACCTGCTGAGGCTTTCTCCCTTTCATTCAACTCCTCTGTCATTTTGACTTTTAATACTTCGAAGACTTTTTCTTGGTTCTCTGATTTTTGCTGCAATTCTTTAACCTTTTTTGCGAGAGTCTTGTTTTTCCTTTCAGCTGCCTCTCTTTTGGCCTGCTCGTCTGCTCCATGGAAGATTTTAGAAAGGGAAGAGAATAACAGTCAACCCCGAGAGGTACAGCCCTCCACTCTGTTAGTGACCAAACTGCCATGAAAAAGGAGATGGACATGTCTAAATGCACCTGTGACCACACACAAGGGCAGGTTTGGGAATCTTCTAGGAAAGGCCCTGACTGAGTCACTGGACCGGCAACCACAATTAGCCTCGTTTGTTCAGATGAAGCAGAGTGCATTCCCAGAATGAGAGCTGCCAGCTTCAGGAATTTCCTCCTGTCGGAGTCTGAGAGGGCACTGCAGGAACCTCCCCACCCCACTGTGAGCTGAGCTCTCCTGTCCACCTGCTAGGTTTCTTTCCTGCATCACATAGGAGCTCACCTTTCTCCAGGTCCTGTTCCTCTAGTGTTTCTGGTAACCTCAGTAAGCTCTGGAGATCAGAAAGAGGCAAAGACATGTCAGGCAGGTCTAACTTGTGCTGAACTTCCACTGAAATATTCTGAGAAATGAACTCTTCTGAGTAACATTCCGGTGTTGCTTCATGTTTTTCATAGGCTGTATTTCACTGCTTGCAACCCTTCTGGTAACATCTGATCTTGGATAATATGTACAAATTTTCAAATTTTACACCATACTCTTCTTCCAGGAACAATTCCATAAAGCACATTCCCCAAGTGAAATCACTGTAAATGCTTTGGTAAATTTGTATCAATTATATTATACATTTTCAATATTTGAAATTTATGGTTTGTGAAATATATAACTCAATAAAACTGTGTAAGAACTTGAAACTTGACGTTTAACTTAAATTGTTAAAGAATCTTGTTTAAAACTCAGGGCTTCCAATGAATTAGAAGCAGTGAAGAACAGTAATGCTTCTCTCTATGACTTTGTTTTATTTTTCACCCATCCCTTCCTGAAGGTTCAGGCTTTGTTCCAAAGTCACTGCCCAGACCCAGACCAGACATACTTCCAGCATCTGAATCCTGTCATTCATCTTTCTCAGGTTGTCTGTTTCTCTTATCTGCTTTGTGAGTTTGTCTCTAAATCTGTCAAAGGTTCTTTCTTGGTTCTTCAACTTTTGCTGCAATTCTTTAACCATTTGCTCAAGAAGCTTCTTTTCCCGCATAGCAACCTCCAATTCGGACAGCATTTCTGCTCCCAGAAGATTTTAGAGAAAGGAGAGAAGAAAACAACAGTCAGCACTGAGAGCTGCTGCTGCTAAGTCGCTTCGGTTGTGTCCAACTCTGTGCAACCCCATAGACGGCAGCCCCCCAGGCTCCCCCATCCCTGGGATTCTCCAGGCAAGAACACTGGAGTGGGTTGCCATTTCCTTCTCCAATGCATGAAAGTGAAAAGTGAAAGTGAAGTCACTCAGTCGTGTCCGACTCTTAGTGACCCCATGGACTGTAGCCCACCAAGCTCCTCCATCCATGGAATTTTCCAGGCAAGAGTACTGAAGTGGGGTGCCATTGCCTTCTCCACAGCACTGAGACCTACAAGCCCACAACCAACAACTCTTGCTTTCTGAGTAACCAAACTGTCTGGGCAAAGCAGATGGACATGTCTAAATTCACCTGTGACCACACATAAGGGCAGGTGTAAGAATGTGCTAGAAAAGGGAATGACTGGCTGGACCTCTAACCACAACTCGCCTTGTTATTTTCAGATGTAGCAGAGTGTGTTCACAGAAGGAGAAGAAGCTCTATTTCTGGAAGTTCCTCCTGTCGGAGTCATAGAGGGCACTGCAGGAACCTCCCCATCCTACCATGAGCTGAGTCTGCCCTGTACCTGCTGAGGTCTTTTCTCTTTCTCTTCGCTTCTCTGTCTTTTTGAATCTTAATTCCTCAGAGACCCTTTCTTGGTCCTCCAGCTGTTCCTGCAGCTCTTTAACCTTTTGCTCAAGAAGTTCCTTTTCCTTCTCAGCTGCCACTCTCTTGGCACACTCTTCTGTTTCAGGAAGATATTAGAGAGATGAGGAAACAACAATTAAATCTGAGAGTTATAACCCTTCACACACCACACCCCTCCCCCCACAACCATCCAATTTCTCAATGATCAAACTGTCATCAAAAAGCACATGGAAATGTCTGGATTCACCAGTGTTCACACACCAAGGGCAGAGTGGGGAATCTCCTAGGAAAATCCCTGACTGGCAGGCTGGACCTACAGCCGCAACCAGCATTATTATTTTCTGATATAACAGAGTATGTTCACACAGGGCAGGAAACTCCTTGCATCTGGCAGTCCCTCCCATCAGATTCCTAAAGGGCACTGCAGGAGCCTCCCCACCCCATTGTGTGCTGAGCCCATTTGTGTACCTGCTGAACTCTTTTGTCTTAGTCTTGTTTTCTCTACCATTTTGCCGACAAATTCTTCGAAGTCTTTTTTTTGGTCCTCCACCTTTTGACTTATCTCCTTATACTTTTGCTCAAGAAGCTCCTTTTCCCTCTCAGATGTCTCTCCTTCAATGCATTCTGCTCACCCAAGAAGTTTTTAGAGAGGAAGGAAAACAACAGTCAGCCCTGAGAGGGACCACCTCCTCTACCTACTAAACCTTCCCTTTTCCAGTGACCAGACTGGTGTGAGAAGGGAGATGGTCCTGGCTGTAGTTGCCTGTGACCGCATGTCAAGGGCAGGTTTAGGGATCTGCAGATTCGGGAATGATGGGTTGGCTGGACCTAAAACCACAAGCCACCTTATTTTCCGATGAAGCAGAGCATGTTCACAGAAGTTCTGGAAGTTCATCCTGTCAAAGTCCTCAGAGGGGACTGCAGGAACCTCCCCACCCACGGTGAGCAGAGCCCTCCCCTGTAACTGCTAAGGTCTTGGCTGCATCACAAAGCTCATCTGTCTTCTTGCAGGATTCCCCTAGCTCATCCGTTATCATCCCCAAGATCTGGAGATACAGAGTGGCAGACACGTCAGGCCAGTCAAACCTGAACTCCCCATTGATATATTCTGAGAAAAGAACTATTCTCAATAATATTACCTGGCTGTGTTCAACTGCCTACAAGTTTCTAAAATCCTGCCTACCTCACTAACTCTCCAGCCTCCTCTGCTAGTGTTGCTTCCACCATTCATGAAGGTTCCACTAGTCAGAAAAATGTGCAGTTTTACAAATACATAACCTTGGTCCCCTTCATATTTTCTGTATGCTGTTTTTCCTGCTTCTGGCTCTTCAGATAACATTCTACCATAGAGAATATGCACAAATTTTTCAAAATTTACATCACACACCTTTTCTGGGAACATTCACTAAACCACCTTCCCTATATGAAATCACTGTACTTTTATGTGTATAAATTTGTATCAATTATACACGTACATTTAATTAAATATAGGTGTACATTTAAATCCCTGAAATTTATGGCTTGTGAATTACATCTCTATGAAACTGTTTAAACAAACTTGAATCTCTGCATCTCAGAAAAAAAGTGCTGAAATTCTGTAAAACATACTAGTAAGTATCTTTATTCTTTGAGTTTCCAGGTGAAATGTAGGGAGTTTTAATATAATGTCTATAGTTCCTCACAGCTGTAGCTTCCTCAGATTCTATCTATAGTGTATGAATAACAGCAATACAACTAAAAGTATAATAAAGATAAAGAAAGCTTTGGTAGAAGAAGCTCTGCAGAGGAGCTTGATTTGCTCTGAATGGGAGTAAGTCCACAGTAAAAGTAACAATCTCAAAATAACTTGTCTTTTCTAAGCATATAAGGAAATTATGCAAGTGTTTAGTCAAGGAAGACATCTGTACTGACGTTGCTTCAGAGGTCAGACAGATGTCCAGAGTAAGTGCTTCAGTTTGAAATAGAATATTATAGTCTATTAGAACTCTTTCAGAGAAATCAGGATCCCCCTACTATGAATAGCACTAAATCTGTGTCAACTGTTTAGAAAAATGATGAGGTACTGTTTCAGTAACTTATCCTGCTTACATTAAACATACTTGAATGTCTATTTGTTAAACCTGGGGACCCCATTTAATACTGATTCCATGAGATCAGCCAGGAATCTCTCAAAACAGCAGCACAAGGCTTGGAAAAGTTATTTATATTCTAAAAATGTTTGGAGATACCAAGGTCCTCCTGGACTCTTCAAAAACTGTGAACTGAACTCAAATGCCTGGATATAAGCCATTAAAATCTCAGAGCTTCTAGTGAATCGAAAGCAATAAAGGAGAATAGTGCTTCTCTCTGTGACTGTGCTTTAATTTCCACCCAGCCATTCCTGAAGTCCCAATACATTTTCCACAGTCACTGTACAGACCCATACTAGGTTACCTCCAACATCTCAAACCTCTCATTCATCCTTCTCAGAAGGTTTTCTCTTTCTCTCATCTTCTTTGTCGTTTTGAGTCTAGCTCCCTTCAAGAAGACAATTCTGTTGCCCTCCATCTTTGACTGTAATTCTTTAACCTTTTGTTCAAGAGGTTCCTTTTCCCTTTCAGTTGCCTCTCTTCTGGCCCACTCTTCTGCTCCAGGAAGGATTTAGAGGAGCAAGAAAACAGCAGTCAGATTTGAGACCTACACTCTCTAGCACCCAACCCACCTTTCTTGACCAAAATGTAGAAGCAGGTGGACACGTAAAACATTTCAAGTCACTTGTGACCACACATCAGGGGCAGTTTGGGGAGTGTTCTGGGAAAGGCCCTGGCAGCCTGGTTGGACCTATTTCAATTTACCTTGTTGTTTTCAGATATAGCTTAGAGTGTGTTCAGAGAAGGAGAAGAGGTTCCTTGCTTTGGGAAATTCCTCCTGTAGCAGTCTCACAGGGCACTGCCAGAACCTCCCCAGCCCACTGTGAGCAGAACGCTCCCCTGTACCTGCCGAGGTCTTCTCTCTTTCTCTTGTCTCCTTTCTCACTCCGGCTCTTAATCTCCCCAAAACTCTCTTTTGGTTCTCCAACTGTTGCTGCAGCTCTTCAACCGTTCGCTCAGAAGGGTCTTTTTCCCTCTCACTTGCCTCTGTTTTGATCTGCTCCTCTGTTCCAGGAAGATTTTTAGGGAGGAAAGGAAACAACAGTCAACTCTGAGAGCTTCAACCTCTCATCCCCCAAATCTCCACATTCAGTGACCAAACTGTCTGAAAAAAAAATCAGATGGACATGTTTGAATCTGCCTGCGACCACACATAAGGGCAGGTGTGAAAACATGCTAGGAAAGGCCATGACTGGCTGGCTAGATCTACAACCACAACTCTCCTTGTTATTTCAGATGTAACAAAGTGAGTTCACAAGAGGTGAGGAAGCTCATCCTTCTGAAAGTTCTCCTGTCAGAGTCCCAGAGGGCACTGCAGGAACCTCCCCTCTCTACTGTGAGGAGAGCCCACCTTGTACCTGCTGAGGTCTTTTCTGAATCATGAAGAATCTTTTTTTTCAAATTTTAATCAACATTTTATTTTCTTTTAATTGGAAGAAAATTGCTTTAGAATGTTGTGTTGGTTTCTGCCATGCAACATGAATCGGTCATAATTATATATATATACATATACATATACGTATATCCACTGTTTCTTGAGCCTCTCTCCACTCTTCACCTTTCTTCATGTAGTATTCCTCTTGTTCTTCCTTTATCTTTCTTAAGATCTGGAGACACAAAGGGGCAAAAACATGTCAGGCAGGTCAAACTTAAACTTCCACTGAAACATTCTGAGAAATGAACTGTTTCAAGCAACACTTCCTGGTTGCTTCTCACTGCCTACAGGTAAAATTTTCATATCCCACCTACCTGGCTACCCCTGCAGCCTCCTCACCATGTTGCTTCCCCCTCAACATGCTAGCTTCCACCCGTCAGAATAATGTGCAGTTTTATAAATATGCAAACTTGGAGACTTTTATATTTTCCCTATGCTGTTTTTTCTGCTTTTGACTCTTCTGATAGCATCCCACCCTGAATAAGATGTACCAGTTTTTCAAAATTCACATCATATGCCTCTTTCAGGAAGATTTCAGAGAACACCTTCCCCATGTGAAATTAGTGTACATTCACATAAGTAATTCATACCAATCATGCATTTTCAATAAATGAAATTTTGTTGGTAGTTTTTTTTTTAATTATCTCTCAATAAGACTGTTTAAGAAAACTTGAATTACTCCATCTGGGAAAACAGTCTCTTTGTGGCTACTAATAAGTGTCAACTCTTTAAGCCATGTTTGCAAGATGTTTAATTTACATTATATAATCTCTATGGTTCCTTGCAGTTGTAGCATCCTGAGATTCTATCTATAGGATATGGTTAATAGTAATACAACTAAAAGGAAAGTAAAGATGAAGACTGATCTGGTAAGAGAATCTTCCCAGAGAAACTTGGTTTACTGTGAATATAGAGAATGTACAAAAAAAAAGCAACAAGCTAAAAATAAGCTAGGTGTGTTCCAAGTAGATACGGAAACTTTGGGCATGTTCTGTCGAGGACATCTGAATGTCTTTGCTCTTCTTCAGAGGTCAGGCAGTTTTCCAGAAAAAGTGTCTGAGTTTGGAACAGGAGAAGATCACTTGGAGTAAAATAGTGATTTAGACTCTCTTAAAGGAATCAAGATCCTGCTACTATGATGGTGGTTTAGTCACTAAGTTGTGTCCACCTCTTGCAAACCCATGGATTGTATAGCCCGCCAGGCTCCCCTGTCCATGGGGTTTCTCAGGCAAGAACACTGGACCGGGTTGGTCTTCCCAACCCAGGGATTGAATCCAAGTCTCCTGCATTGCAAGTGGATTCTTTACCACTGAGCCATCAGGGTTTGAATAGTGGTAAATCTGTAGCCAATAAGATGGCATTGAGGTAAAGTAGGTGACATGAAGAATCAACTATTAAGACAGATTACATGTACTACTCCAGTAACATCTCCAGCATCTAGTAGATACACTCAGAATAACCACCTGATAACCCTGGGAATCCTATTTAATACTTACTCCATGAGATCATCCAGGAATCCCGCAAAACAGCAACACAAGCTCTGGGAGAAGTTTTTATTTTAAAATTAATTTATTTATTTTGATTGAAGGCTAATTACTTTACAGTATGGTGGTTTTTGCCATACACTGACATGAATCAGCCATGGGCGTACATGTATCCCCCATCCCGAACTCTCCTCACATCTCCCTCCCCATCCCATCCCTCAGGGCTGTCCCAGTGCACCGGCTTTGAGTGCCCTGTTTCATGCATCGAACTTGGACTGGTGATCTATTTCACATATGGTAATATACATGTTTCAATGCTATTTTCTCAAATCATGGGAAAGTTATTTATAAATGCTTGAAGTTTCCAAGGTCCTCCTGGAATCTTCAGAAACTCACTGTGATCAGAACCCAAATGCTTGGATTTAAGCCATTAAAAGGGCTTTCCTGGTGGCTCAGTGGTAAAGAATCCACCTGCCAATGCAGGAGACACAGGTTTGATCCCTGGGTTGGGAAGATCTCCTGGAGAAGGAAATGGCAACCCACTCCAGTGTTCTTTCCTGGATAATTCCATGGACAGAGGAGCCTGGCAGGCTACAGTCCAGGGGGTTGCAAGGAGTCAGACACAATTTAGCAACTAAATAGCAAACCATTAAAAACTCAGAGCTTCTAATGAGTCAAAAGCAGTCAAGGACCATGGTGCTTCTCTCTGTGACTTTGCTTTAATTTCCACTCATCCCTTCCTGGGGTTTGAGGACTTTTTCTACCATCACTGCCCAGCCCCACACCAAGTTACCTCCAGCATCTCAATCCTCTTGTTCATGCTTCTCAGAAGGTTGTCTCTTTCTCTCGTCTCGCCAGTGATTTTGACTCTAAATATCTTGAAGGCTCTTTCTTGGTTCTCTAACATTTGTAGCAGCTCTTTAATCTTTTGCTCAAGAGACTCCTTTTCCCTCTTAGCTGCTTCTCTTTCGTACTGCTCTGCTGATCCAGGAAGACGTTAGAGAAGGGAGAAAACAAAAGTCAGTCCTGAGAGCTACAACCTCTCATCCCTCAAACCTCCACCTTCTCAGTGACCAAACTGTCTTGAAAAAGCAAATGGACATGTCAGACTTCACCTGTGATTGTACATCAAGGGCAGGTTTGGGAATGTGCTAGGAAAGACTCTGACTGGCTGCCTGGACCTATAACCACAACTCTCTTTATTATTATGAGATGAAACAAAGTGTGTTCATAGAAGGAGAAGGTCTCTGCTTCTGGAAGTTCCTCCTGTCAGAGTCTCAGGGGCCACTTCAGCAGAACTGTGACCAGAACCCCATCCCACTGTGAGCAGAACCCTCCCCTGTACCTGCTGAGGTCTTTTCTGTATCATGAAGGATCCCATCTTTATTCATGCAGCTTTATTCTAGTTCTTCTTTTACCTTCTTTTAGCTCTGGAGACAGAAAGGGGCAAAGACATGTCAAGCAGGTCATATCTAGAATTCCATTAAAGTATTCTGATAAGTGAACTGTTCTGAATAACATTCACTGGTTGCTTCCAACTGCCTACAAATGCAATTCCCAAGATTCCATCCACCTTGCTACCCCTGCACCTCCTTGCCAGTGTTGCCTCCCCTCAACTCCACCAAACCACATGCTAGCTTCCACTAGTCAGAATGTGCAGGTTTACAAATAGGTAACTATAAGCCCTTTCATATTTTTCACAATCTTTTTTCTGTTTATGGTTCTTCTGGAGACATCCCACCCTGGATAGTATGTAAAAATATTTCACAGTTTACATCCCACACATCTTCCAGGAAGATTTCTGAAACTGCCTTCGCCATGTGAAATCACTGTACATTTACCCTGGTACATATGTTCAGTTCAGTTCGGTCACTCAGTCGTGTCTGACTCTTTGCAACCCCATGGATAACAGCATGCCAGGCTTCCCTGTCCCTCACCAACTTCCAGAGCTTACTCAAACTCATGTCCCATCGAGTCATCATGGGACATCCTCTGTCATCCCCTCTCCTCTGACCTTCAGTCTTTCCCAGCATCAGGGTCTTTTCCAATGAGTCAGTTCTTCACATTAGGTGACCAAAGTATTGGAGTTTCAGCTTCAGGATCAGTCTTTCCAATGAATATTCAAGATTAATTTCCTTTAGGATGGATTGGTTTGATCTCCTTGCAGTCCAAGGGACTCTCAAGAGTCTTCTCCAACATCACAGTTCGAAAGCATCAATTCTTTGGCATTCAGCTTTCTTTATGGTCCAACTCTCACATCCATACATGACTACTGGAAAAACCATAGCTTTGACTAGATGGATCTTTGTTGGCAAAGTAATGTCTCTGCTTTTTAATATGCTGTTCTAGGTTGGTCATAGCTTTTCTTCCAAGGAGCAAGCATCTTTTAATTTCATGGCTGTAGTCACCATCTGCAGTAATTTTGGAGCCCAAGAAAATAAAGTCTCACTGTTTCCACTGTTTCCCCATCTATTTGCCAAGAAGTAATGGGACTGGATGCCATGATCTTAGTTTTCTTTTTTTTCCTAGTGTATATAAAAGTTATATATATATTTTTAACTTTATTTTACTTTACAGTACTGTATTGGTTTTGGCATACATTGACATGAATCCGTCATGGGTGTACATGAACTCCCAAACATGAACCCTCCCTCCCACCTCCCACCCCACATCATCCCTCTGGATCATCCCCATACACCAGCCCCAAGCATCCTGCATCCTGCATCAAACCTAGATTGGTGATTCGTTTCTTACATGATAGTATACATGTTTCAATGCCATTCTCCCAACTCATCCCACCCTCTCCCTCTCCCACAGAATCCAAAAGACTGTTCTATACATCTGCGT
>SJYX01006496.1:86121-138203 GCA_006410675.1 Oreotragus oreotragus
TGGGATTGCTGGGTCATAAGGCAGTTCTATTTGCAATTTCTTAAGGAATCTCCACACTGTTCTCCATAGTGGCTGTACTAGTTTGCATTCCCACCAACAGTGTAAAAGGGTTTCCTTTTCTCCACACCCTCTCCAGCATTTATTGCTTGCAGACTTTTGGATCGCAGCCATTCTGACTGGTGTGAAGTGATATCTCACTGTGGTCTTGATTTGCATTTCTCTGATAATGAGTGACGTTGAGCATCTTTTCATGTGTTTGTTAGCCGTTCGTATGTCTTCTTTGGAGAAATGTCTATTTAGTTCTTTGGCCCATTTTTTGATTGGGTCATTTATTTTTCTGGAATTGAGCTGTATAAGTTGCTTGTATATTTTTGAGATTAGTTGTTTGTCAGTTGCTTCATTTGCTATTATTTTCTCCCATTCAGAAGGTTGTCTTTTCACCTTGCTTATAGTTTCCTTTGTTGTGCAGAAGCTTTTAATTTTAATTAGATCCCATTTGTTTATATTTGCTTTTATTTCCAGTATGCTGGGGGGTGGATCATAGAGGATTCTGCTGTGATTTATGTCGGAGAGTGTTTTGCCAATGTTCTCCTCTAAAGAGTTTTATAGTTTCTCATCTTATATTTAGATCTTTAATCCATTTTGAGTTTATTTTTGTGTGTGGTGTTAGGAAGTGATCTAGTTTTCTGAATGTTCAACTTTAAGCCAACTTTTTCACTCTCCTTTGTCACTTTCATCAAGAGGCTTTTTAGTATTTCTTTGCTTTCTGCCATAAGGGTGGTGTCATCTGCATATCTGAGGTTGTTGATATTTCTCCCAGCAATCTTGATTCCCACTTGGGCTTCACCCAGCCTGGCATTTCACATGATGTACTCTACATATAAGTTAAATAAGCAGGGTGACAATATGCAGCCTTGACGTATGCCTTTCCCAATTTGGTACATTTGTATCAACTGTAAATTTTAAATACGTTAAATTTATAGTGTTTGTTTTACACCTCAATAAAACTGTTTAAGGAAACTTGAATTACTCCCACCTCAGAAAAAGAAACCGAAATACTTTAAGACTACTAGCAACTTTCTAAGCCCCCTGGTCTTCTGTATGAAATGTTGGTTTGTATTATGGTTGCTCACGGTTGTAGCATCCTGAGATTTTTCATATTATGGTTCCTCACATTTGCAGCATCCTGAGATTCAATATACAGGACATGATTTATAGTAATACCACTGAAAGCAAAGTAAAGAAATATCTGGTAAGAGAATCTTCCCAGAGAAACTTAGGTTACAATGAATGGGAGAGAGTACACAGTAAAAGCAACAAACTCAAAATAACTTAAGTGTGTTTAGAAGTTTCAGTCAGGGAGGACATGTGAATTCTGTACTGACTTTGTGTCAGTGGTCAGACAGATTTCCAGAAAAATTGCCTGACTTTGGGAAAGAGTGAGTGTTAGTTGCTCAGTTGTTTCCAACTCTTTGCAATCCCATGGACTGTATACCTCCAGGCTCCTCTGTCCATGTCTTGTCAGTATTCCAGGCAAGAATACTGGAGTGGGTCGCCATTCCTTTCTCCAGGAGATCCTCCCAACCCAGGGATTGAACCCAGGTCTCCCACATTGCAGGCGGATTTTTTACCATCTGAGCCACCAAGGAAGCACTGAGCTTGGGAGAGAAGGACATAAATAGGAGTAATATAATCTATTAGAACACTCTTACTCAAAAGAATCAGAATCTTTCTACTATGAATGGTAGTAAACCTGTGGATAACAGTGTGGCTTCAAGGTATCAGAGGTAACATGAAGAATCAACCATTAAGACAAATTATCATGTACTGCTTCAATGACTATGGCTTGTCATTTTGATGGAGTAGTCCATTGTTGTTGCTGTTTAGGTGCTAAGTCATGTCCTACTCTCTTGTGACCCCCTGGACTGTAGCCTACTAGGCTCCTCTGTCCATGGGATTCCAGGCAAGAATACTGGAGTGTTGCTATGCCCTCCTCCAGGGGATCTTCCTGACCCAGGGCTTTGAACTTGTGTCTCCTACACTGGCGGACGGGTTCTTTACCACTGAGCAGCCAGGGAAGCCTGGAGTACTCTGTTACATCTTCTCTGTAGGCCGTCTTTGACAGGACCATTTTTGTGGAAACTTCCTTCTGCATAGCTGCTCAGTTTCCACATGCGGATAGAGTTTCTCCAAACAAGGAACCACCATCACTGAAGGCATCCAGGAAGGTCGCCAGGAGCATTCACAGTACTGGATAAGTCAGCCATGATGAGTGATCAATAACTGAAACTAAAAATCTGTACAAAACTACACATCTAAATGATTTTTTAAATCATTTATCATATCCATGTAGTATCAACGTGAATGTGAGCAAACTCCAAGAGATAGAAGAGGACAGGGGAGCCTGGAGTGCTGCGGTCCACGTGGTCGCAAAGAGTCAGACGCAACTTAGTAACCAAATAACAAGTAGGAAAATCTTCATAAACCACATCTTCTGCTACTAAATTAGTGATTTCCTTTCTATTAATCTTTATGGATCTCCAAGTCACTGCATTTTAAAAACTGAAGTATCTTTTTTTCAGGTAACATACTCTGGTGTATTCTGAAAGAAGAATTTCCCAGGAAAACATATTAAAAATAAAACAGAGCAGTGAAGCTAAAGCTGAGGGAGGACCTGGGACTAAGGTGACCTTGGGAACACAAACCATGAAATGTTAAGACACAGATTTCATGCATCTCTTCTGTTTCCTGGTCTTAGTTGTTGAGAACAGCTTAGAATTAGTGATAGGGATAGCAAGTATTCATCAAAATCTGAGATGATTGACAACTCCAATTTGACATATGACAAATCAATGAAATACAATATCTTTAGAACCATTTATACTATTCAAGAGATTGAAGGAGTTTGGGTTCCAAAAGGGAAACAATTTTTGTTTCTTTTCTTTTTTAGAAGTCATCAAAATCCTTTTGGTCACACAGTTTAACAATCACCCCCTGTGTAGGAAAATTGAGTCATCAGAAAATTGGTTTTGTTTTTCCAAATAGAAATGTGGGTCAACATCAAGAAAAAGATGTATATTTTTAAAAAAAGAAAGAAAGAAAGAAAAAGATGTGTGTAATAAACCAATAAAAAGTATATCTTAATTAAAACGTCAGTGAAGGATATCTGTTCTTCAATGAAGCATTATTGTTCAAAAATATCCATGTAAAAAGACTCAGAACTGAACTCTTCCCTCAGGAGGGTCTGTACAATTCTTGGAAATATCTACCACAGGACTACATTAAGGAAGAAGGAAGAAAGAAAGAAAGTCGCTCAGTCGTGTCCAACTTTTTGTGACCCCGTGGACTATAGCCTACCAGGTTCTTCCGTCCATGGGATTTTCCAGGACTGGCATTGGTTGCCATTTCCTTCTCCAGGAGATCTTCCCGATCCAGGGATTGAACCCGGGTCTCCCGCACTGTAGGCAGATGCTTTACCATCTGAGCCACCAGGGAAGTTTGAGATAACTTCCCTGGAAGGAAGCACTGCTTATTTCCCAGAAGTGCTGAGTTGGTCCTTCCCAATTTTCAGAAAGTATCCAGAAACAAGCAGCCCCATGGAGTGTCAGAGGCAGCTTGGGCCTGGGCAATGGCTTACAACCAAGGCCAGGAGGCAACATGCTTGTTTCTCAACTATTAAGGGTGTGACTGGGGGTAAAATGAGGCTGCCATGTTTAGGCTGCCTATTTGTTTGGAGGGTATCATTTTTTTTTTCCTTATTCAATAAATAAACCAGCCAGAACTGTCTGAGTCAAGTATGGTCTTGGTCTTCACTCAAAAAAAGGTATAGGTAGTGAATCTAGTGTGGAGCCCTATTGAGAACCAGTGATGAGTCTCTCAATACATATACAAGTGAGAAAACTTGAGGTCATGCATGGAGAAAACGTGTCTTTCCCCTACCCCCTCTCCAAAGAACCAGGAGAACATGTTAATCTCTCATCTCTCTAGGCAGGGTTCTTTCCACACCATGGGCTGCTGTCCTGGCTGTGTGACAGGATGTGAGGCTGTCAGCTCCCAGCTACCACTGGTGCAAATGGAAAAGCTGAGTTTCCCCAGAACTAAAGCCAGAATCTGAATCCTGCAGTCCAGGCCATCAGGCTATATTCTCCCTCACCTCTCCATTCCTCACATACCATTTTGAAGAAGAAATTAAGAGTTCTGATCTCCAGACTAATTTACATGCAAAAGAAAGTTGACGGATTAACATTTCTTCTCCAGAGCTCTTCAGATCAGGGAGTTCCAGAAAAAGCTCCCAGTTATTTACCACTCATCCTTGCTCTCTTTTTTCCTCCCGCTTTTCTGCTGCTATTTTATGGAAAGTGTTAGTTGCTCAGTCTTGTCTGACCTGCAACCCCATGCACTGTAGCCCACCAGGTTCCTCTGTCCCTGGAATTCTCCAAGCAAGAATACTGGAGAGGGTAGCCATTCTTTTCTGCATGGGGATCTTCCCCACTCAGGGAACAAACTCAAGTCTGCTGCATTGTAGGCAGATTCTTTACGTTCTGAGCTATGTTACAGAAGTTGAAAAGAAACTGAGACATGTTTTTCATTCTCACAAAGGGAATAGAACAAGAAACTGAAACTGAAAATAACGTTTGTGTTTTTGTCTTGCTTTGTTTTTGGTAAGGACTACACATTTGGAAACAATGAAGGAGAAAAAATAGGCATAGACCTTATGGTTTATTTTAAGGGAAAGTGTGAGAATGAATTGTTTCACATACATGCAACTCTGCAGAATTTGTGGAATATTACACATGGTTAATATGTAATAAGAATTTTTAAAAGTAAACTTGTATGTTGCTGCACCTGCTAAGTCGCTTCAGTCGTGTCCGACTCTGTGTGACCTCATAGACGGCAGCCCACCAGGCTCCCCCGTCCCCGGGATTCTCCAGGCAAGAACACTGGAGTGGGTTGCCATTTCCTTCTCCAATGCATGAAAGAGAAAAGTGAAAGTGAAGTCGCTTGGCCGTGTCCAACTCTTAGCGACCCCATGGACTGCAGCCCACCAAGCTCCTCCGTATATTAAGGACCTTCTTTTCTGTTTTTCTATTACCCAGCAGAGTAGTCAGGAGGTGAATGAGGTGGGAGGAGGAAAGAGGAGGAGGGAGGAGGGGGCAACCCCACTCAGCTCCTCTTTTAGGAGGCGGGATTTAGTCCCTCAGTCCTAAAAAGGACCTCAGCCCGCTTTTCCGAAGGTGAGGCGGGGTGGATTCCTCCTCCCAAGCGAGGCTCTTTGCGCAGCCAGGACTGAGTCCCCAGGAGGAGCAGGGCATGCAGGGACATGATTTCGCAGCCGCACCAAATCCAAAGGAAGACGCAAAGCAACCCTCACACGCTCCCGCCCAGGCAGCCAGCAGCCTCCCCTCCCGCAGCGTGGGGTCTACGCCCCGGGGATCCACTGTTGTTGCTGCTGCTACTGCTAAGTCACTTCAGTCGTGTCCGACTCTGTGTGACCCCATAGACGGCAGCCCACCAGGCTCCCCCATCCCCACTGTTGTTAGCTAACAAAAATGTGCTTGGAAGGGGAAGTTTAGGAGGAACTTACTTGGCGCACCGGGTGTCAAATTCCCAGTTGCCTTGGCTCTTCCCTGGGACTCCCCTTGAGTCTGGTTCCTCCAGAAACCTGCTCTGCTCCTTACAAGTTGAAAGGCGAGCAGGTTTTTACAGCCATGTGTTATGGGTGAGGTTTCTGAGTAATGAAACTGAAAGGACACATGCAGTATCCTGCGGTTAATTGCTACAGGTTTTTTTCTTTCTTAACCGAGGCTAGAGACTCAGAATGTGGGCAAAATCCAGGCAGCTCCCTCCTCCACAGTTGTCTTCGGTGGCCTTACTCCACAGTGGGAACGGAGCAGCCGATGTGATCGTTTCTCAGGGATAATTTTGGGAAGGCAATAGAGAGGTTTTGGGGTTTTAATTTTTTGCTTTGAATCTCTCTCTCTCTATCTCTCTTTTGAAAGTACCCTTGTTATTAATTGGGCTTCCCTGGTGGCTCAGCTGGTAAAGAATCCGCCTGCAATGCAGCAGACCTGGGTTGGATCGCTGGGTGGGGAAGATCCCCTGGATAAGGGAAAGGCTACCCATTCCAGTGTTCTTGCCTGAAGAATTCCATGGACAGAGGAGCCTGGTGGGGTACAGTCCATGGGGTCACAGAATTAAACCCAACTGAGTGACTAGCACTTTCACTTTTCATACATAGCTTCACCGAGGAGGTATCATTTCTGTTGGATCTTAAAAAGTGACTCAGTCTTTTTTAAAAGGTAAATGGAGGAAATAGATTTTAAAGCAAATGAAGACAGTGAACAGATTTACAAAAGTAGGGGCTAATCAGCCCCTATGTAATCAGGTCCATGTAACCAGTGTAACAGACTCACTGAGGATAAAGTTGAAAGACTTGGTTCATAGACTGTATTCCGCAGGCAGATAGAGACTATGAAGGTTCCTAGGCATGCTGAGTCATGTTTGAGCACCCTCCGAAAGAGAGAATAAAGTGAAGGCACTGGAGATAGAGATGGTTTGGTTTGTCTTCTATAACTTAGAAGACAGTCCCACCACTCTAGTTTCCAGAGAGTCATTCAGAATTTCGGGTTCCTTCCATTCTGCTGTTCGGTACCCACTGAGACATCACAAATATGTGGAAATTCAAAGGTTGACTGCTGCCACATCCGCTGATATCCAAATCAGTTCAGTTCAGTTCAGTCTGTCTGTCATGTCCAACTCTTTGCGACCCCATGGACTGCAGCATGCCAGGCTTCCCTGTCCATCACAGACTACCGGAGCTTGCTCAAACACATCCATCGAGTTGGTGATGCCATCCAACCATCTCATCCTCTGTCATCCCCTTCTCCTCCTGCCTTCAATCTTTCCCAGATAGTAAGATGGATAAGAGTGACTGGTGGAGAAGAGGCTCAAAGTTCTCTGGCATAGACCCACAAGTAAGGTACATATATTTCTAATCATCCTTCTTGTGCACATGGCCACACCTGGATGCAAGAGCAGCTAGAAAAGTAGAATCTCTGCCTGGATTGCCATGAGCTCATCTCATAAAATAGAATCAATCGTAGTGTTTACAGTTGAAAATTCTGTCAAATCACCAAAAGTATACCCAACAATATCAGAGATAGATTTTTAAAGTACCTTAAACTTGGTAACTTCTAGAGTTGAAACTTAACTGGGTTAAGGATAGTGTCCCTGAACTTTGAGACACAGATACTGACAATGAGGGTTAGGCACTGACCAAAGTCCAGAAAAAAAGTTCTTTTTTCCTCATCAACTGGATCACAGCATCCTGCCTGCCCTCTCTTTCTGCCTCACTCTTTTGCTTTGGTTTTTATTTTGTTCCATGAGGCTATAAAATAAAAATATGATTTTAGAGATGTAGAATATAAGGCTAGCTAACTCTTTTAGTCTTTAAATCAATATTTTTATTGTTATTTTATTACCATTTATCATATTTTAATGTTTATAATAACTTCAGATCAGTTCAGTTCACTCAGTCATGTCCGACTCTTTGCGACCCCATGAATCACAGCATGCCAGGCCTCCCTGTTCATCACTATCTCCCAGAGTTCACTCAGACTCACATCCATCAAGTCCGTGATGTCATCCAGCCATCTCATCCTTGGTCATCCCCTTCTCCTCCTGCCCCCAATCCCTCCCAGCATCAGAGTTTTTTCCAGTGAGTCAACTCTTCTCATGAGGTGGCCAAAGTACTGGAGTTTCAGCTTTAGCATCATTCCTTATTATTTGATTATGCTAATTTATTATTATTACTGAAGAAAAATACCCTTGGAGTTATCTCCCAGCTTCCACGGGAGAACTTCAGAAAGAGTTCCATAGGAAATTATTGCAAGATAAAATATTTTTTAAGAAATGTATTCTATAAATCTTGTTCACAAAATATAATATTGGTTAAAAAAAATTATTAAAATAATTTCCTAAACTGATGGAGGATAAAGAGATGTTATTTAACTGAAATGAAATTTTACTCATCTTCTATTTAACTCCAGAAAAGATGACCAACCCAGAATCTTGTTTTAGAAATAATATGTTAATACGGTCCAGCTGTCTCCTGGAGGAATAGTGTGGTCTCTAAGGAGAATCTGCAGAAGCACTTTGGGAACACAGATTTAATCATCTGACCAGTTTTCACATTCTGCTACAGATTTAGATTTTCAAAATCAAGTTCTTCTTTTCCTCATACAGAAGAGCTGCTGATTTCCTAGAATTGAGTCTGTTATAAAAGGAGCTCTTCATTGCTTTCAGTTTCAGTCTGGATCCTGTTTAAAAGAAATGCCATTTGAAGTGGCCTCAAGTGATATAAGACACTGGCTGGCTGGAAAAGCATTATGCTAGATCATTTTAAAACCTAATTGCTGTTCACCTTAAACTATGTGTGTGTGCTGTCACTTAAGTCATGTCCAAGTCTTTGCCAAAACATAGACTGTAGCCCACCAGGCTCCTCTGTCCATGGGATTCTCCAGGCAAGAATACTGGAGTGGGTTGTCATGCCCTCTTCCAGGAGATCATCTCGACCCAGGGATTGAACCCACATCTCTCATGTCTCCTGCATTGACAGGCGGGTTCTTTACCACTAGCACTGCCTGGAGAGCCCTCACCTTAAACTATGTTATAAGTCAATTATATCTCATTAAAGCTAGAAGTTGATTATATTCTTTGCAGCCAAAGATGGAGAAGCTCTATACAGTCAACAAAAACAGACCAGGAGCTGACTGTGGCTCAGATCATGAACTTCTTATTTCCAAATTCAGGCTTAAACTGAAGAAAGTAGGGAAAACTGCTAGACCATTAAGGTATGACCTAAATCAAATCCCTTATGATTATACAGTGGAAGTGAGAAATAGATTTAAGGGCCTAGATCTGATAGACAGAATTCCTGATGAACTATGGAATGAGGTTCGTGACATTGTACAGGAGACAGGGATCAAGACCATCCCCATGGAAAAGAAATGCAAAAAAGAAAAATGGCTGTCTGGAGAAGACTTACAAATAGCACTGAAAAGAAGAGAGGCGAAAAGCAAAGGAGAAAAGAAAAGATATAAGCATCTGAATGCAGAGTTCCAAAGAATATCAAGAAGAGATAAGAAAGCCTTCTTCAGCAATCAATGCAAAGAGATAGAGGAAAACAACAGAATGGGAAAGACTAGAGATCTCTTCAAGAGAATTGGAGATACCAAGGGAACACTTCATGCAAAGATGGGTTCGATAAAGGATAGAAATGGTATGGACCTAACAGAAGCAGAAGATATTAAGAAGAGGTGGCAAGAATACACAGAAGAACCATACAGAAAAGATCTTCACGACCCAGATAATCATGAGGATGTGATCACTAATCTAGAGCCAGACATCTTGGAATGTGAAGTCAAGTGGGCCTTAGAAAGCATCACTAAGAACAAAGCTAGTGGAGGTGATGGAATTCCCGTTGAGCTGTTTCAAATCCTGGAAGATGATGCTGTGAAAGTGCTGCACTCAATATGCCAGCAAATTTGGAAAACTCAGCAGTGGCCACAGGACTGGAAAAGGTCAGTTTTCATTCCAATTCCAAAGAAAGGCAATGCCAAAGAATGCTCAAACTACCGCACAATTGCACTCATCTCACACGCTAGTAAAGTAATGCTCAAAATTCTCCAAGCCAGGCTTCAGCAATATGTGAACCGTGAACTCCCTGATGTTCAAGCTGGTTTTAGAACAGGCAGAGGAACCAGAGATCAAATTGCCAACATCCGCTGGATCATGGAAAAAGCAAGAGAGTTCCAGAAAAACATCTATTTCTGCTTTATTGACTATGCCAAAGCCTTTGACTGTGTGGATCACAATAAACTGTGGAAAATTCTGAAAGAGATGGGAATACCAGACCACCTAACCTGCCTCTTGAGAAATCTGTATGCAGGTCAGGAAGCAACAGTTAGAACTGGACATGGAACAACAGACTGGTTCCAAATAGGAAAAGGAGTACGTCAAGGCTGTATATTGTCTCCCTGCTTATTTAACTTATATGCAGAGTACATCATGAGAAACGCTGGACTGGAAGAAACACAAGCTGGAATCAAGATTGCCGGGAGAAATATCAATAACCTCAGATATGCTGATGACACCACCCTTATGGCAGAAAGTGAGGAGGAGCTAAAAAGCCTCTTGATGAAAGTGAAGGAGGAGAGCGAAAAAGTTGGCTTAAAGCTCAACATTCAGAAAACGAAGATCATGGCATCCGGTCCCATCACTTCATGGGAAATAGATGGGGAAACAGTGGAAACAGTGTCAGACTTTATTTTTTTGGGCTCCAAAATCACTGCAGATGGTGACTGCAGCCATGAAATTAAAAGACGCTTACTCCTTGGAAGAAAAGTTATGACCAACCTGGATAGTATATTCAAAAGCAGAGACATTACTTTGCCGACTAAGGTCCGCCTAGTCAAGGCTATGGTTTTTCCTGTGGTCATGTATGGATGTGAAAGTTGGACTGTGAAGAAAGCTGAGCGCCGAAGAATCGATGCTTTTGAACTGTGGTGTTGGAGAAGACTCTTGAGAGTCCCTTGGACTGCAAGGAGATCCAACCAGTCCATTCTGAAGGAGATCAACCCTGGGATTTCTTTGGAAGGAATGATGCTAAAGCTGAAACTCCAGTACTTTGACCACCTCATGCGAAGAGTTGACTCATTGGAAAAGACTCTGATGCTGGGAGGGATTGGAGGCAGGAGGAGAAGGGGACGACCGAGGATGAGATGGCTGGATGGCATCACGGACTCGATGGACGTCAGTCTGAGTGAACTCCGGGAGATGGTGATGGATAGGGAGGCCTGGCGTGCTGCGATTCATGGGGTCGCAAAGAGTCGGACACGACTGAGCGACTGAACTGAACTGAACTGAACTGAAAGCTAGAAGAAGAAAAAAGTCATGACTGCAACCATGTGCCATTTGGTGGGAGCAAGGGGAGAAACGTCATGTGAAATAAAATTCATATTTTATGGCAAGAGAAGAAAATTTTAATCATATAAATCTTCTGTGCCCTTTGCCCTCCTCTCTCCCTCCTATGGTACACTGTGTATCTGCATTACGTATCAACAAAACTTCCACCATGGGCAGAAATACCTGCTCAGCCATAAACAGCAACATTCCTCTGGCACCAAGACAATGCCTTAAAAGATAACATTCCTTCTTGATCTCATAAAGGGCCATGAGGACGCTTCATTCTAGGTTATGTGAACAACCAACAATATGCCATTTAATGTACAGCTGCTGCTGCTGCTAAGTCATGTCATTCATGTCTGACTCTGTGCGACCCCATAGACAGCAACCCACCAGGCTCCTCCCTGGGATTCTCCAGGCAAGAACACTGGAGTGGGTTGCCATTTCCTTCTCCAATGCATAAAAGTGAAGCCACTCAGTTGTGTCCGACTCTTCACGACCCCATGGACTGCAGCCTACCAGGCTCCTCCATCCATAGGATTTTCCAGGCAAGAGTACTGGAGTGGGTTACCATTGCCTTCTCCATAATGTACAGCATCTGTCTCCAAAATCTTTTATCACTGACTTGATTTCTAACAGGTAGAACAGTTCTTGGAGCTTTCTGAGATGCTCTTTTCAAGTTATAATCCTCAAATCTGACTCAAATAAAATTCCTGATTTCTTCCATAAACCAACAGATTAATTTTTCATCAGCAACTGCATCAAAGAGTTACAGCACCTTTCATTGTTATTTTTTCAAGAGCAAGTATATGGCACTTAGCGTTTTAAGTCTGGCTTTTAATTTTAGGAAGCCCCAGACTGGTCTATTTGTAAGGTCGGTGACGTGACCTGGTATAAGTTTTGCCTATGTGTGTGCTCAGTTGCTTCAGTCATGTCTGACTCTTTGCGACCCCATGGACTGTAACCTGCCAGGTTCCTCTATCCACAGGATTCTCCAGGCAAGAATACTGAAGTGTGTTGCCATTCCCTCCTCTGGAGGATCTTCCAGACCCATTATAGCAACAAAAAGTAAAAATTAGCATTAATTAAGTATTAATAAGCATAAAATGCTTAATAAATATATATACTAAATAAATAAAGTTTAATAAATAATTAAGCATTAGTAAGCAACAAAAAGCAGAAATCTGAGAAAGTATAGCCTGAACTTGCTAACTGAATCCTATTACTTTTATTTTCTACAAAAGATCAGGCAATTTAAACATTTTAGGGCAAAGAAGACATCTTCTGTAGACATTGCTAAGTGGCTCCTTCCTCCATACTTTTCTTCAACCCTGAAGACCGGTCAAGCCCAGGAGCACCAGTTATGAGACTTGGATGTGTTTGCATAGAAATGGTTTCAGTTATTCCAGCTTGGTAGCTCCCAATGGTGCTGATTTGGCCCCCAGGAGACATTTGCCAATGTCTAAGGACATGTTTGCTTGTAAATGGCTTGGTTAATTGTCTACTCTGGAAAGTTTCCCTGGAATAAATGGGAGCTTCTCTGCCCAAAATGAATGGCCCACAGCCAACGCCTGCTGTGGGATACTGATATCCAACCCTTTGCTGCAAGGAGGAACCAACTCTGGTGCCGACTGTGCTACAGTGGTCACATGGGACCAGCTTGAAACCAGTTTCCACCTGAGACTGTAACCTTTTTTATTTTCATATTCTTTTCCTCTCCCCTTTCTCTCAGTCCCCTTCTACTGAAAGCACTCACTAGTGAGTCATTTGTATAAAACTATATGGTGATGCACAGGGAGGCCTGGCGTGCTGCGATTCATGGGGTCGCAAAGAGTCGGACACGACTGAGCGACTGAACTGAACTGATAGCTCTCAGTCTCTGCTTCTGAGGAAACTGACCTAAGACATTACAAAGCCTGCTTTGTGGTTTAGTATATGTAAACTTCATGTGAAGGCTCCAAATTTGTTTTAAAAGAATGAGTATTATGTTTCAGGGTGAAGGTTCTACTATCAAACATTAGGCCAAGTTTGTTCACCAAGTTTTTAAGATATTTTCTAACTTCTCCGATTTTTCGGTCTTTTGTTTTTTGAATTACTGAGATGTGTAAGTCACTTTTATGTTTCACAGTACAGAAATTAAAAGCCTTCTCTGTTCTTTATCTGATTGTGACATAAGTGAAAAACATTCATGCTTAAATCATCACACTAAAAATTATTCACCTTTACTCTCCTCCAGTATAATTCAAAGACTTTAGAACCCCCTTGATCTGTAGCCCCAATCTTCCTGAACTATTTAATGTTAATTCCATCTTCTCATTTTTTAGTATGAGCATATATTATTATGATTGTTTCATGCAGTCAGTCGTTTATTGATTATTTCACATTCTACTGCTATCTTAGATTTTCATTTGCTTTTGCATTTCAGACTTCCTGTCTCTTGGATTTTTTTACTCCTGCTTAAAATGAAATATTTAGAATTTCAATTACAGTTGATGTGCTCATGGCAAACTCTCCACCAGATATGAATGTTGTACCCATTTTTGACTGTTTTTTCTTTCCTGCATATATCTAGGTTAATAACTATCTTTTTCTTTACCTTGCACTTTCTCTCTTGCACTATCATTTCGCTTCCATTGATGCTGCCGAGAAGTCAGCTTTCACTCTGTCTTGCTGTGAACTAAATGTGTTTTTCTTCTGTAAATATTCTTTAGACAGTCTCATTTGCATGCCATAATTTCACTCTGATTTCTCGGGGGTAGATTTACCATTTTTTCCACTTGGATTAAAGCTTGCATTTGCACATGGATGATTTTTAAAGTTCTGGGAAATTCTCTGACACTGTATCTTCAAATATGGCCTCTGTCCCATTTCTCTTTCTCCAGCTACTACTTGATTCCATATCAGTTAGACATCTTGTTCCATTCTCTCCATTACCAACCTATTCTTCACTTCAGATCACTTTTTATGATGTTTCCCTACCTCAATCAATTTCTCTTCCTTTGGGTCTGATCTGCTTCTTAGCCATATAGCTCCTCCCAGAGACAAAGGTGCTCTCTTGAAGCTTCCTTAGAGTTCACTTTTCCCTTCAAGTAGAACTTGACTTTAATTGTTGTCCTTTCCTAGCCCAACTTTAGTAAGAATCCTGCTAAGTTGGTTTATTGAGATTTCCCCCATCCTTGGTTTATGATTAAATTCCTCATCACTCACTCTTGATGTTATGGACTAAATTTCTGTATCCTTCCAACACAGAATTGAATATCAACAACTGAGGTGCTAAAGTTTAACAAACACCTTAAAATGTGGAAGCAGCTTTGAAACTAGGTAATGGGTAGAAGCTGAAAGAGTTTTGAAGTAGATGCAAGAAAAAGCCAATGCTGCCATGAAGAGAACTAGAAGGGTGATTCTGGTGAGAACTCAGATGGAAATGAGAAACATGCTTTTTTAAACTGAAGGAAAGATAATTATTTTTGTAAAGTGATAAAGAACCTGCCCCAATTTCTTCATGTTCTACTATTTGGTAGAAAAATAGATGAAACTAGAAATTTAGTTGAGATTTCTAAGAAAAGTGTTGAGAGAGAAGCTTGATTCCTTCTAACTGCTTTATACTAAAATGTGAGAAGAAAGAAAACAATGAGGTTGTAAATGTTAAGGAAAGAGGAACCAGAATGTAAAGATTTTGAAAACTCTCACTCAGGCTGACCACATTATAAAAAATAAGGAAGTACACTCAGAAGAGCACAGTAAAGTTGTGGTGGCAGGCCCATTTGATAAGGAAATCAGTGTGGTGTGAAGCATGAATTTAATCAGCCATCTCAACACAAGGCAAGTATAGAGATGGGACTATACGCACAGAAACACTGCCAGCTGGAACTACAGGAAGCAGACAAAGTGGGATGAAGTGAAGAAAGACTGTTGGACTTCTTAGATTCGAGAGGACTGGACCATAGAGCTCTGCGTCAGGTAATAAGCACTCTTCTTCAAAACAAGGGAAGAAGAACCCCAAATACAATTCAGAGATAATCAGGGCTGCTGCTTCCACCACAGGGAGAGTTCATGGACATGTGGTTTAGGACTACAGGAATGCCTTTATTTTTATTTCAAGGGGTGAGGAAAATGCCCAGCAGAGACTCTGTGGTGTATGACCTCCACCCAACAGAGCCACAGGCACATGACCCCTGCCAGGGATAGCCTCACCCGCACAACCCCCATCAGGCAGAACTGCCGGGCTAATGACTCAGTGAGCCCGGGGGCAGAATTCTGCCCAGTAAGAAAGAACAATATTGCATAGGAACCTGGAATGTCAGGTCCGTGAATCAAGGCAAATTGGAAGTGGTCAAACAAGAGATGGCAAGGGTGAACGTTGACATTCTAGGAATCAGCGAACTAAAATGGACTGGAATGGATGAATTTAACTCAGATGACCATTATATCTACTACTGCGGGCAGGAATCCCTCAGAAGAAATGGAGTAGCCATCATGGTCAACAAAGGAGTCTGAAATGCAGTACTTGGGTGCAATCTCAAAAACGACAGAATGATCTCTGTTCATTTCCAAGGCAAACCATTCAATATCACAGTTATCCAAGTCTATGCCCCAACCAGTAATGCTGAAGAAGCTGAAGTTGAACGGTTTTATGAAGACCTACAAGATCTTTTAGAACTAACACCCAAAAAAGATGTCCTTTTCATTCTAGGGGACTGGAATGCTAAAGTAGGAAGTCAAGAAACACCTGGAGTAACAGGCAAATTTGGCCTTGGAATGCAGAATGAAGCAGGGCAAAGACTAATAGAGTTTTGCCAAGAAAATGCACTGGTCATAGCAAACACCCTCTTCCAGCAACACAAGAGAAGACTCTACACATGGACATCACCAGATGGTCAACACCGAAATCAGATTGATTATATTCTTTGCAGCCAAAGATGGAGAAGCTCTATACAGTCAACAAAAACAAGACCAGGAGCTGACTGTGGCTCAGATCATGAACTCCTTATTTCCAAATTCAGACTTAAATTGAAGAAAGTAGGGAAAACCGCTAGACCATTCAGGTATGACCTAAATCAAATCCCTTATGATTATACAGTGGAAGTGAGAAATAGATTTAAGGGCCTAGATCTGATAGACAGAGTTCCTGATGAACTATGGAATGAGGTTCGTGACATTGTACAGGAGACAGGGATCAAGACCATCCCCATGGAAAAGAAATGCAAAAAAGCAAAATGGCTGTCTGGAGAAGCCTTACAAATAGCACTGAAAAGAAGAGAGGCGAAAAGCAAAGGAGAAAAGAAAAGATATAAGCATCTGAATGCAGAGTTCCAAAGAATAGCAAGAAGAGATAAGAAAGCCTTCTTCAGCAATCAATGCAAAGAGATAGAGGAAAACAACAGAATGGGAAAGACTAGAGATCTCTTCAAGAGAATTGGAGATACCAAGGGAACATTTCATGCAAAGATGGGCTCGATAAAGGATAGAAATGGTATGGACCTAACAGAAGCAGAAGATATTAAGAAGAGGTGGCAAGAATACACAGAAGAACTGTACAGAAAAGATCTTCACGACCCAGATAATCATGAGGATGTGATCACTAATCTAGAGCCAGACATCTTGGAATGTGAAGTCAAGTGGGCCTTAGAAAGCATCACTAAGAACAAAGCTAGTGGAGGTGATGGAATTCCAGTTGAGCTGTTTCAAATCCTGGAAGATGATGCTGTGAAAGTGCTGCACTCAATATGCCAGCAAATTTGGAAAACTCAGCAGTGGCCACAGGACTGGAAAAGGTCAGTTTTCATTCCAATTCCAAAGAAAGGCAATGCCAAAGAATGCTCAAACTACCGCACAATTGCACTCATCTCACACGCTAGTAAAGTAATGCTCAAAATTCTCCAAGCCAGGCTTCAGCAATATGTGAACCGTGAACTCCCTGATGTTCAAGCTGGTTTTAGAACAGGCAGAGGAACCAGAGATCAAATTGCCAACATCCGCTGGATCATGGAAAAAGCAAGAGAGTTCCAGAAAAACATCTATTTCTGCTTTATTGACTATGCCAAAGCCTTTGACTGTGTGGATCACAATAAACTGTGGACAATTCTGAAAGAGATGGGAATACCAGACCACCTAACCTGCCTCTTGAGAAATCTGTATGCAGGTCAGGAAGCAACAGTTAGAACTGGACATGGAACAACAGACTGGTTCCAAATAGGAAAAGGAGTACGTCAAGGCTGTATATTGTCTCCCTGCTTATTTAACTTATATGCAGAGTACATCATGAGAAACGCTGGACTGGAAGAAACACAAGCTGGAATCAAGATTGCCGGGAGAAATATCAATAACCTCAGATATGCTGATGACACCACCCTTATGGCAGAAAGTGAGGAGGAGCTAAAAAGCCTCTTGATGAAAGTGAAGGAGGAGAGCGAAAAAGTTGGCTTAAAGCTCAACATTCAGAAAACGAAGATCATGGCATCTGGTCCCATCACTTCATGGGAAATAGATGGGGAAACAGTGGAAACAGTGTCAGACTTTATTTTTGGGGGCTCCAAAATCACTGCAGATGGTGACTGCAGCCATGAAATTAAAAGACGCTTACTCCTTGGAAGAAAAGTTATGACCAACCTGGATAGTATATTCAAAAGCAGAGACATTACTTTGCCGACTAAGGTCCGCCTAGTCAAGGCTATGGTTTTTCCTGTGGTCATGTATGGATGTGAAAGTTGGACTGTGAAGAAAGCTGAGCGCCGAAGAATCGATGCTTTTGAACTGTGGTGTTGGAGAAGACTCTTGAGAGTCCCTTGGACTGCAAGGAGATCCAACCAGTCCATTCTGAAGGAGATCAACCCTGGGATTTCTTTGGAAGAAATGATGCTAAAGCTGAAACTCCAGTACTTTGGCCACCTCATGCGAAGAGTTGACTCATTGGAAAAGACTCTGATGCTGGGAGGGATTGGAGGCAGGAGGAGAAGGGGACGACCGAGGATGAGATGGCTGGATGGCATCATGGACTCGATGGATGTGAGTCTGAGTGAACGCCGGGAGATGGTGATGGACAGGGAGGCCTGGCGTGCTGCGATTCATGGGGTCGCAAAGAGTTGGACACGACTGAGCGACTGAACTGAACTGAACTGAAGATCTGGTAGAACTTGCCTTGCTAGAAATTTAGACTTGCTTAGGACCCTCACACCTTTCGTCTTTCTCTCCTATTTTTCCCTGTGGGGATGGATTGTATATCCATCCTTATACTATTTGCCCATCCTCCACCATTGTATCTTGGAAGCAGGCAACTTGTCTGGGTTCACGGGTTCACAGCTGGAGAATTTTGCCTCAGGATGATTCCTACTGCACGCCTCATCCATATCTGATATAGAAGATACTTATGTGAGACTTTGGTCATTACATTTTAGAGCTGTTGCTGGAATGTACTAAGAATTTTCATTTTGAGCCTATTGGGATAAAGAGAATGTATTCTGCACATGTAAAGGACATGCATTTGGTGGGGCCAGTGATGGAATGCTATGGACATCATGTTTGTGTTCCCCCCAAATTCATATATTAAAGCCCAAATTCCCAATGTGATAGTATTTGGAAATGGGGCTTTTTGAAAGTAATTAGATCATAAAGTAGAACCTTCATGAATGGACTTCAGCCCCAGTAAAAAGATAATGAAACAGGATCTCTCTCTGCTCTCTGCCACATAAAAATACAATAAGAAAAGTTATCTACAAACCACCAGAGGCAAGACCCACTAGCACATTGATCCTGTACTTCGCAGTCTCTAGAACTATTAAAAAGTAATTTCTGTTGTTTAAGCCACCTGGTCTATAGTATTTTTATTACAGCACCTGGACTTACTAAGACTCAATATCTAAGCTGTTGGTCTGTCTTTAGCAGGAGTCCTTTGAAGCCAGTTTAGCAAGAATTTCCTTATCCTTACCTGCCAGTCTTCGTGCTGAGTCATGTCTAACTCTTTGTGACCCCATGGACTGTAGCCCACCAGGCTTCTCTGTTTGTGAAATTTCCCAGGCAAGAACATTGAAGTGGGTTTGCCATTTCCTACTCCAAGGGATGTTCCCAACCCAGGGATCAAACCCACATCCCCTTCGTCTCCTCTATTGGCAGGGAGAGTCTTTACCACTGTGCCACTTTCAGTAATTTTTTATCCCCTGACCCTCTAACTCTGCTTGTCAGCTATATATTCCCAATTGACTTTACTATATTTGTATCAGAGCTCAATATTTCTTCTCTATTGCAACAGCTTTGACCCCTTTTGCAAAAATCTTGAATAAAGCCTTCCTTGCCATTTTAAGAAGTGTTAGTATACTGTTCTATTACAGTCTATTGCTGCATCAGATTCACCATTGTGCTCTGCAGAACTTTCACCTTGGACTTCAGTTGTACACCTGTCAAATTTTTTCTTCATTCCTGACTGATTGAAGAGATCAGTTACTGAATTCAACTCCGATCTCAGTGCTCCAGATAGCACAGTAAGGACAGATTTTTTTCATCTGAACAGTCTGTGTATAATCTTGAAACTGCATTAGAATTTCAGACATCAATGATCTAAAGCATGAGAGCTTCTCAGTTCACTGAACACCCCCATCGTGAATCCCTGCTGACTACTTTTAACTTAGAAAATCTCAGAAATAAAAAGATTCCAAGATCTTTCATTCAGACCTTGAGATCCTTCTTGGCCTTCCCAAAACACTATCATCTACACTCCATCCTCCAGTGTCACCATATTCCCCTCTCCACTGTCCCTTTTCCTTCCAATCTTAAAATGCTCTTCCTCCTTTCAGTTAACCTCCAAGGTAAAAGTACTGAATCTCTACCATCTGTAGATGATGCTGAAGACACTCCCACCACTTACAATCAAAACCGAACATAGAAAGTAGCATTTAAACCTTGGTTTTAGATCGAATTTCACAACTAAAATCCACCAAGTCCCCAAAGGACAGAGAGATTTATTTAACAATTCAGTGGAGAACAGTGTGGAGATTCCTTAAGAAATTGCAAATAGAACTGCCTTATGACCCAGCAATCCCACTGCTGGGCATACACACCGAGGAAACCAGAATAGAAAGAGACACATGTACCCCAATGTTCATCGCAGCACTGTTTATGATAGCCAGGACATGGAAACAACCTAGATGTCCATCAGCAGATGAATGGATAAGAAAGCTGTGGTACATATACACAATGGAGTATTACTCAGCCATTAAAAAGAATACATTTGAATCAGTTCTAATGAGATGGATGAAAATGGAACCAATTATACAGAGTGAAGTAAGCCAGAAAGAAAAACACCAATACAGTATACTGACACATATATATGGAATTTAGAAAGATGGTAATGAGGACCCTGTATGCAAGACAGTAAAAGAGATACAGATGTGTAGAGTGGATTTTTGGACTCTGAGGGAGAGGGAGAGGTAGAGGGGGGGATGATTTGGGAGAATAGCATTGAAATATGTATACTATCACGTAAGAAACGAATCACCAGTCTGTGTTTGATGCAGGATGCAGGATGCTTGGGGCTGGTGCATGGGGATGATCCAGAGGGATGACGTGGGGTGGGAGGTGGAGGGGGTGTTTCATATTTGGGAGTTCAAATAAAAATTTTTAAAAAAAATTCAGAAGTTGTTGGGAGCTTACTCTCTGAGATCCTCCAACTTATATCAACTTATCCACTTATTTGTGGATATGCCTTTCTTTAGTTTTGGAAAGCTAAAGGAAAACCTTCAGTTCAGTTTAGTTGCTCAGTCATGTCCGACTCTTTGCGACCCCATGAACTGCAGCACCCCAGGCCTCCCTGTCCATCACCAACAAACAGAGTTCACCCAAACTCATGTGCATCAAGTCAGTGATGCCATCCAGCCATCTCACCCTCTGTTGCCCCCTTCTCCTCCTGCCCCCAATCCCTCCCAGCATCAGAGTCTTTTCCAATGAGTCAACTCTTCACATGAGGTGGCCAAAGTACTGGAGTTTCAGCTTTAGCATCAATCCTTCCAAAGAACACCCAGAACTGATCTACTTTAAGAGATCCCAAACCACTGCAGAGTCCAGTCAGGGGGTAAAAAAGTCAAAGAAAAATCATTAGAAGACATTCTGAGTTTTATCCTGTTAAAATTGGTTGGTCATGTATTCAAACTTGAAAACAACTAAAGGAGAAACCATGACAAATTATCAGCAGCAATTAGACATTACTTAGAGCATTCAGGACTTGAACTCGGTTACCAAGCAGTCTTTGCTTTAGTCGCAGCTTTCTGAATGACCTAAGACCCAAAGCTTCATGACACTACTCCCTCAAAAAATATTTATTGTTGAAATACTGAGATGTCTGAACTTCAGACATTAGCCTAGCACCATGAGGGCAACAGTTCTTAAAAAACACAAAATGCATAATCAAATCATATGACTTTATTTATTAAAGCAATTAGGAAAAGTTAAATGAAAACAAAACCCCATAATACGGGCCTTCACTGACCAGGGTGCTTGCTGGTACTGCCAAAGAAAAAAAATTCTATTGGGTTTGGGAATGTCCAGCCTTCAGATGGAAAGAAAAGAACCCAAAACCCTCTTCACAGGAGAAATACTAACTCAGCTCTGAGAGAGCAGACATCCCTTAATTTCCACTAAATTCACAAGATGATGTTACCCTTGTGAGTTGAATGGCATCCAATCATGTAATTATTTCAAAATCACATTTCACAATCATGTGATTGGCACCCAGTTACAATATCATAGATATTGGAATGACACATTTCACTCTTAACACTGTTTCTTTTTCTGGCCCTTTCAAACTTACCAAACTGCCAGTAGTGGGCTTTGACAATCTGCTTCACAATTTGCCTGCCAGACCTTCAGTATCTCTGTAAGATCCCTTCAGTATCAGTACAGTTTTCTTCTTAAATCAACTACCCCAATAACTTTGTGAATTGTGGTGTTAAACATCACTGAAACCCTGAAGGACTTCTTTCAGAAGTCTCCTATTCACTTCCTTCACACCTGCTTCCCCTAATGGCTTTGCCCAATTTCCCTAATCTTCTTTATCCTCTTCAACCTCGTACCTATTTTGCAGAGGACATGAGCCAATTAGTGGACAGAATTTCACCTCATTGTAGACAAGAAATTTCACTGATATTGGCTTCTATGTGGTGTAGAACCCTATCACAGAATGCTATGATAAGTAGAGGTAGATCTGTCCTTGCTCCTCCTCAAGAGTCCCCAATGTAATTTAGCATTAGATGGATTTGAAGGACTCTCCCCAATAATTCAAAGGTTATTAGACAAGGAACTTCTGGTTTCTATTTCTAGCCCATGCAACATTTTCATTCTGGCTGGTAAAAAGCCAAATGGAAGGGTACTGGCTCTTCCAAGACCTAATGTCCTAGTATGTTCCCTTTCATCTATGAGACCTCTATTCTGAGCTCTATCAGTGTTCCCCTTCCTGCATTCAACTCCCAATCCACCCATATCAGACTTTCCCCTTCCCATTCTAGCCCTTAAATGCTATACAACCACTCTAGGTTTAGGCTTCTTTCCTCTCTGGGACTTTTGAGAAATGTAGGAACCTCAAATGCAACTACCAAAGGCTGATAAGACTAATTGCAATAAAGTGGATAATTTATCCACTCAGATGAGTTTTTAAAACACCCAGACAGCTATTAATCTATAGTCTTCATAAGATTACATATCATGGCAAAAGAAAAAACTTATAAGTCTCTTTCAACTTTCACTGCTGCTGCTGCTGCTAAGTCACTTCAGTCGTGTCTTACTTTGTGCGATCCCATAGAGGGCAGCCCACCAGGCTCCCCCGTCCTTGGGATTCTCCAGGCAAGAACACTAGAATGGGTTGCCATTTCCTTCTCCGGTGCATGAAAGAGAAAAGTGAAAGTGAAGTCGCTCAGTCGTGTCCAACTCTTAGCGACCCCATGGACTGCAGCCTACCAGGCTCCTCTGCCCATAGAATTTTCCAGGCAAGAGTACTTTCACTACATTTCACCAATTTTGATAAGTTGTATTTTCATTTCAATTCATACATTTTAAAATTTCCATTGATACTTGTTTGATTTATATATAATGTAGAGGTGCATTGTTTCAGTTCAGTTCAGTCACTCAGTCATGTCCGACTCTTTGTTTAGTATCCAGCTATTTTAGGACTTGCCAGATATCTTTCTGATATTAGTTTCTAGTTTAATTCCACCATGATCTGAGACATGCATTGTAACATTTCTATTCTTTTACATTGTTAAGGTCTGTTTTACCGTCCATAATGTAGTCTTGTTGTGGTTGAATCACTCAGTCACATCCAACTCTTTGCAAACAATGGACTGCAGCATGCCAGGCTTCCCTATCCTTCACCATCTCCCAGAGTTTGCTCAAACTCATGTCCATAGAGTCAGTGATGCAATCCAACCATCTCATCCTCTGTCATCCCCTTCTTCTCCTGCCTTTCCCAGCATCGGGGTCTTTTCCAGTAAGTCTGCTCTTCCCATCAGGTGGTCAAAGTAATGGAGCTTCAGCTTCACCATCATTTCTTCCAATGAATATTCAGGACTGATTTCCTTTAGGATTGACTGGTTGGATCTCCTTGCCATCAAAAGGCCTCTCAAGAGTCTTCTCCAGCACCACTGTTCAAAAGCATCAACTCTTTGGCACTCAGCTTTCTCTATGGTCCAACTCTCACATCCATAAACGACTACTGGAAAAACCATAGCTTTGATTATATGAACCTTTGTTGGCAAAGTAATGTCTCTGCTTTTTAATATTCTGTCTAGGTTTGTCATAGCTTTTCTTCCCAGGAGAAACATCTTTTAATTTCATGGCTGCAGTCACCAGCTGCAGTGATTTTGGAACCCAAGAAAATAAAGTCAGTCACTGTTTCCATCTATCTTGGTGAATGTTACGTGTGAACTTGAGAAGATTGTGTAACCAATAAGCAGAAACAACCCAATTATCCAACAACTTTATGAATGGGTAGATAAAATGGGTTACCTTTCACCTCACACTGGTCAGAATGGTTATCATCAAAAAGAACACAAGTAACCATGCTGTAGACAATGTGGAGAAAAGGGGAATCCTGGGTACATTCTTGGTGGAAATATAAATCTGTGCAGCCATAGTGGAAGAGTATGGAGGTGACTCAAAAATCTAAAAGTAGAGCTATCTTATGACTCAGCAATTCCGCTCCTGGGAATGTATTTAAAAAAAAAAAAGTGAGAGAAGAAACACTAATTTGAAAAGATGCATGCATCCCAGTGTTCATAAGAACTTTATTTGCAATGGCCAAAGTATGGAAGCAACCTTGGTGTCCATTAACAGATGAATGGATAAGGAAGATATGGCATATATGCACCATGGACTTTTACTCAGTTATAAAAAGGAATGAAAAGTTTCTATTTGCAGCAATATGGATGGAACTGGATGGCATTATGCTAAATAAAATAAGCCAGAGAAATACACTACATGATATCAGTGACATATGAAATCTAAAAAATACAACAAACTAGTGAATATAAAAAGAGAGAAGCAGACAGACATATAGAACAAACTAGTGGTTCCTGTGGGAGGAGGCAGGGACAATAGAAGGGTAGGGGCAGAGAAGGTACAAAATATTGGATGTAAAATAAGCTACAACCCAGAGAATATAGCCATTAATTTGTAATAACTGTAAATTAATTGTAACCTTGAAAGTTGTATATATTTTTTTTAATTTTTCAAATAAAAATAAAATATATTTTTGCCATGGAATAATAGTTAGCCTAAAAAAGGAAGGAAATTCTGACACATTACAACATACATAAAACTGAAAACATTATGTTAAGTGAAATAAACCTATCACATAAAACACTGCATAACACCATTTATATGAGGTATTCGGAGTAAAGTTCATAGACATAGAAAGTTTACTAGTGATTACCAGGAAATTGGTGAGAAGGAAATGGAGATTTGTTTATTAGATACAAAGTTTCAGTTTAGAAAAATGAAAAAGGCTAAGAGACAGGAAGCAGTGATGCTTGCAACAACTATGTGCATATACTTAATTCACTGAATTGTACTCTAAAAACAGATAAAACACAAACATTATGTTGTATATATTTCACAACAATGAAAAAAATTAATTTTAAGTGGAAGGAAAATAGAACTTGACAGTTTCTGCATTTTATGTATTAGTGGACAGTCAGCAGGGACAGAGAGACACTGGGGCCTCTCCTAGTGCAAATATATCAGAGAGGAATTCATTAATTTGTGTTTGATCAGGGACTGAAATCAGTCCCTGCATCAGTCAACTCGGCCAAGAGTGAGCACCATGTTCAGTGCAACATGAGACTACTGGGCATAAAAACAGTGGTCAGGGGGAATAGGATCACATTGATGACGTAAAAGAATTCCATTCAAATAACAATGCTGAGTAGGGAAGGCACCTTTCCAAGAAAAGAGATGCTAGGAAAAACATTGTAGAGTTGATATACCAGTTGAGGTCAGTCGTGAAACAGAAACCACTACAGTTTGTTTAAACGTAATAAATTTGTACGAGTGACACAGGAACAGAGATGAAAGACAGGGGCTCAAGCAATAACCCTGGGGGCTAAGTAACTGCAGTAAGAAACAACATCCTAGGCTACAGAAACAAGAGACTGATACTAATGCTGAAACTGATAAAGATGCTGATACTGATGTCCACAGGCCTGGGCCTCAAGCAGAAAGTGATGCCTCACAGGCCTCTGCTGAGGGAGTTGCAGCAACAGAGATGTACCTCCTCCCAGACACTACTTGAGGAACACAGGATGCTGCTGCTGCTGCTGCTGCTAAGTCGCTTCAGTCGCATCCAGCTCTGTGCGACCCTATAGATGGCAGCCTACAGAGACCTCAAATTGTCCCTTCCTCCTCACTCACAGATTTCACCCAGTGCCTCATATCTTGGCTGAAGCTAGTAGGCAGGCAGGGGGAAGGCAGAATGTGTGTGGTGCTGAGCTGATATTTCCACAGCAGTGGAGAGCAGCGGGAAAGGAATAGAATGGACCTTAGAGCAAATAGTCTAAGACCAGCAACGGTAATTTCTCCAGACACTGGTGTTAGAGAAATAAAGGCATCTTGTTATTTTTAAAAGGGCTGAAAAAGACTCATGAGCTCATTTTAGCTATGTTAAATGTTCCATCACTCAGACCTGTGATGGAAAATCACTTTGAATATCTACCTAAGGTCAGAAACCTTTGTCCTAGCCTCACTCTGGCACTCCAGAGTTAACAGTTCAGAGCTATAAAGCTCAAACCTTGCTCTGTGAGAGAGCTTGCACATTTTTCCTATCAAGACCTTTGCATCAATCTATTAACATAATCCTTCTACTTGAGATCTTGTCTGTATGTTCTTTCCATCAGATGGAAAAACAACATTCTCAGCAAACACCTTTACTATTTTGACTATGGGTAATTGTCAATAACGGATATTGATTATCCCTTGGAATGATAAAGAAATGTTACACGTATTTATTCAGCCAACCATTCATCTATTTACTCATTCTTTCAATCATCATGTGTCCTGGGTTTTATTATGCTTTAACATTATCTTATTTGGTCCTTAGGATTCAGTAATGCACAATTATATGCCCAGACAAAGGCAGAGGAACCAGAGATCAAATTGCCAACATCTGCTGGATCATGGAAAAAGCAAGAGAGTTCCAGAAAAATATCTATTTCTGCTTTATTGACTATGCCAAAGCCTTGGACTATGTGGATCACAATAAACTGTGGAAAATTCTTCAAGAGATGGGAATACCAGACCACCTAACCTGCCTCTTGAGAAATCTGTATGCAGGTCAGGAAGCAACAGTTAGAACTGCACATGGAACAACAGACTGGTTCCAAATAGGAAAAGGAGTATGTCAAGGCTGTATATTGTCACCTTGCTTATTTAATTTCTATGCAGAGTACATCATGAGAAACGCTGGACTGGAAGAAACACAAGCTGGAATCAAGATTGCTGGAAGAAATATCAATAACCTCAAATATGCAGATGACACCACCCTTATGGCAGAAAGTGAAGAGGAACTAAAAAGCCTCTTGATGAAAGTGAAAGAGAAGAGCGAACAGTTGGCTTGAAGCTCAACATTCAGAAAACAAAGATCATGGCATCCAGTCCCATCACTTCATGGGAAATAGACGGGGAAACAGTGGAAACAGTGTCATACTTTATTTTGGGGGGCTCCAAAATCACCGTAGATGGTGACTGCAGCCATGAAATTAAAAGACGCTTACTCCTTGGAAGAAAAGTTATGACCAACCTGGATAGTATATTCAAAAGCAGAGATATTACTTTGCTGACTAAGGTCTATCTAGTCAAGGCTATGGTTTTTCCTGTGGTCATGTATGGATGTGAGAGTTGGACTGTGAAGAAGGCTGATCACCAAAGAATTAATGCTTTTGAACTGTGGTGTTGGAGAAGACTCTTGAGAGTCCCTTGGACTGCAAGGAGTCCAACCAGTCCATTCTGAAGGAGATCAACCCTGGGATTTCTTTGGAAAGACTGATGCTAAAGCTGAAACTCCAGTACTTTGGCCATCTCATGCGAAGAGTTAACTCATTGGAAAAGACTCTGATGCTGGGAGGGATTGGGGGCGGGAGGAGAAGGGGACGACCGAGGATGAGATGGCTGGATGGCATCACGGACTCGATGGACGTGAGTCTGAGTGAACTCCGGGAGATGGTGATGAACAGGGAGGCCTGGCGTGCTGCGATACATGGGTCGCAAAGAGTTGGACATGACTGAGCGACTGAACTGAACTGAACTGAACTGTACTGAATACACAATTATATTCCCAGACAAGAAAGTCTAGATTAAAATCACACTTAGAGAAGGATTATTTGGTTTCTACTCTGAGTCTTAATCACTATCCAGGTTATATATATATATATATATATACACAATATTTATTACTATCTAAATATTTCCATAATATTATGTAAGGGCCATACAGGATGTAATGTGCATGAAAACAATATCTTTACTTTTCTCTCTTCAGATAATCCAGAACAATGGCAGGTAGGGCATAAGAAGTTAGCAAACAATGTAAATAATTAGAACTAAATATTCTTTAATAAGTATTAGGACAGGTGTATGAATAAATTATTAACTACTTTTGAAAGTTTTTCTTTTTTTAGTGATCAATACAAGTTGGTTTTCTTATTGTTTATTGAAAGGAAATGAAAACAGTATTTCACAGAGATATCTGTACTCTCACGTTTATTGCACTATTAATCACAACAGCCAAGATATAAAAATGACCTAAACACCAATCAACAGATGAATGAACAAAAAAGAAGTGATACATATACACGAAAGAATGTTATTAAGCCATGAGGAAAGAGGATATCCTGCCATTTGCTACAAAACAGATGGACCTTAAGCAAATTATACTAAGTGAGATGTCAGACGAAGAAAGACACGTACTGTATGATGTCACTTATATGTCAAATCTAAAAACTTCAAGACTTCTTTGTGTTCTTCAATTCTGGATGCCTCTCGTCTAAGGGAATAGAACATCTGCTTAATTCAAGTTCTCAATGGTAAAAGGTATACAGGTTTTCTGTAAAATAATTTGCTTTTCCACTAAACCCTATCATTTATTGGCCACATACTCTTTATTAAATGGTTTCTCCCTTAAAAGGCAAAGTCATTCTTCCTTCTGAACACTTGAAGACACAGTTATAATTGATAAAATCATTTAAAATCTCCAGTGGATAATAAGATGGACGAAACTGAAACCGATTATACAGAGTGAAGTAAGCCAGAAAGAAAAACACCAGTACAGTATACTAACACATATATATGGAATTTAGAAAGATGGTAATGAGGACCCTGTATACAAGACAGCAAAAGAGACACAGATGTGTAGAGTGGACTTGTGGACTCTGAGGGAGATGGGGAGGGAGAGGGTGGGATGATTTGGGAGAATAGCATTGAAATATGTATACTATCATGTAAGAAACAAATCGCCAGTCTACGTTCGATGCAGGATGCAGGATGCTTGGGGCTGGTGCATGGGGATGATCCAGAGGGATGATGTTGGGTGGGAGGTGGGAGGGGGGGTTCATGTTTGGGAGTTCACGTACACCCATGACGGATTCCTGTCAATGTATGCCAAAACCAATACATTACTGTAAAGTAAAATAAAGTAAAAATAAAAAAATAAAATAAAATAAAATCTCCAGTGGAGATGTGTTAACATCCTTGCAGAGGCACAGAGATTGTGATACACAGAGGAGGTCACAGAGGAGGAGACTGTGCCAGAAAAGTTTCTTTTATTCTGCTAGCATTGAAATCAACTTAGAGATCTTAATCTAGTCTGTGAAATCCAAATTATCTATTCCTTCAGGCCTTTGGAGTGTTCATGGAACTCTGGCAATTGATAACCATCATGTATGTGTCAGCATTTTGTGTTTCCAGCAGAGTCTTATGCAGCATACTCTGTGCCTTAACATGCTCCATGAAGATGTGCAGAAAAGTAGGTCATGGTTTCTGTCCTTGGATGAACTTTACTTTCATCTGAAAACAAACACTAGAAAAAATTTGTTGCATTGCACCTGGGCCAGGACTGCATTTGTTACCAGATCCTGTGTGCCTCTACTTTAACACGGTCACTGTAAATTCTTTTCAGGATCTGGGTATCACTGCAAATTTAGATCCTGATTCCAAGAGTCCTCAGAACATTCAGGCATCCCCATTCCCCAGCACATAGGTACCAAGTAAATTTCCAGAGGTTCCCTAGAGGGAGAAGGGGAAAATCATTATCATATAACCTTTGTTCTAGAGTTGCAGGGTCATTTCTCTTGAGATCCTGCTCTCCTCTCCAGGTGATAAGTTCATTATCTGAAATTGGTTTAGATCAAGGCTACAGACTTTCTTTTCATCGAGACTACCTTTGAGCCTCCTGAGAAACATCCTTGATTCCATTTGATTGCTTCTTCCACATCCATTTTGACTCTACAGTCATCCTATTCTATTTGCCATGTTCAGAATTTTCTCTGGCCAGGTTCTCTGGCTTCCACTCCAACCATATTATGGACTGAATGCTTGTGTTCTCCAAAATTCACTTGCAGAAACCCTAACTCTCAATGTCCCAGTGTACTTGGAAGTGGGGCTTTAGGGAGGAAATTAGGTAATGGGTGTGGGGCCTTTATGAGTCTGATTAATGCCCTTATAACAAAGAAATATGAGGTATTCCTTCTCTCACTCTTCCAAACTGTGAGGACAATAGGAAAGTTGCCATCTTTGAAGTGGCACGAGGACACTTAAAAGCAACCCAGCAGTGCTGACACAAGCTTTTGGACTTACAGCCTCTGTAACTGGGAGAAATAAGCATTTGTAGTCTAAGCCATCCAGTCTGTGTTAATTTGTTATAGAGCCTGAGCTAAGATGAACCATGATTCTCACCACTATCATTGTGGGCACTTGACTTTTGATGTTCAAATGCCAACACCTGGCCTCCATGTATCAGCGTCTATCAGGCCCAGTACTGTCAGGGCATCCAGTTCTTCATGGTACATCCCTCCTTCTACTCTTGCCTGCAGCAGAGAGCCACCAGTGAACTTTCAAGCAAGATGGGATTCCTCTCACCAGGGAATATTCCTAATGTTTAGTAATTTTCTTCCAGCATCTTACAAGCGTACTTCATAGAAAGTAGAGGCAAAGAGTCGGAAACAACTTGGTGACTAAACCACCACCACTAATGGTTCCTCCAGCTGAGATATCAAGGGGTAACGGGAAAGTTTATACCTTATATTTGAAGCAAATGTAAGGGATTAAAAACCAAACCAAGATGAAAACAAAACTAGGATGCAAATTTTATGCCTTCTAGTGTTTTGCTCCAACTCATTGAACAGGCTAATATTTCTAGAAACAATGAACAATTTAATCATCTAACAGTCAATTTCAAAGTCCATTTATTATAATTTTAGCATTATACTTTATGCTTTCTTTGTTATTTGAGAAATGACAATAAAGCTTTATAGAAATGAAAAGATAGACAATATAATGAAAAGCACGTGTTTTTTTAACACCCTTAACACCAAGCTGTCCCTCCCCAGAAGAAATCAATGATATCAGTTTTTCAAGAGATTTTCCATGTGTCCATATAAATGAGTGCACATAATTACTGCAGTTTTTATGGTGAACAGATAATGCAAACTGTTTTCTACCTCAGTTTTATTCGTTCTACAATATACCTTTAAGCTTTTTCTATATTTATGTGGATAGACTTCCACTGGTGATTTACTTACTGGCTACATAGTATTCCAGTGTATGTACATGCAAAATATATATTATTAATACCAACTATATAGACACTTAAGTAATTTTCAGTCTTTTGCCATTCCTCAATGGACCTCTTGTATGTATATGTGTATAAAGCAGTAGCGGTGTTAGTCGCTCCATCATGTCCAGCTCTTTGAGACCCCATGGACTATAGGCCACCAGGCTCCTCTGTCCATGAGATTTTCCAGGCAAGAATACTGGAGTGGGTTGCCATTCCCTTCTCCAGAGAATCTTACTGACCCAGGGATTGAACCTGGGTTTGAACCCAGAATTTGCATTGAGAGCAAATTCTTAACTGTCTGAGCTAGAGGGAAGCTATATATGTGTATATGTGTGTATGTATGTTGTGTGTGTGTGTGTGCGTGTTTGATTTTGCACACATATATTTCTTAAAAGTGGAGATGCTGTATCAAAATGTCTATGCATTTATTCTGTCTAATGTGGGCCAGGCATTGATATTTTTAGTAACCACTTTTTATATTTAAAGCCTTGCTAAATGAAAGTAAAAAGCATTCACACCAAACGTAGGCCAGAGAATATACATATATTATATATCTCTAATTTCTTTAAAAGGAGATCTACTTTTTTTTAAATAGGGAGCTCACACCTCTCACAATATGACCAAGAAGTTTGCCTGGACCACACAATACTGAAGCAAGCTCTTTGCCAAATCTGTCCAAGACTAGTGCAACCCAGGAAGCATTACCATCATTAGTATTATAAATCATATTTTTCAAGTGATTTATCTCTGCACACATATTCTCAGATTTCTGTCTAAATCCTTCTTTAAGCAGAGCTTCCTGAGCCTAAAAAAAAAAAAAAAAAGAGTGAGAAGAGTAAAGAATTTTAAATTCCCTTTTTTCTCAAGGATTACATTTTCTCAAATTTTAAAACCTCATCAAACTGTCTGTTTTATTCCTAATATTGTTCTCTCTTACTCAATCATTGAAGGAGAATTCTATAAACAGAATATCTACCACTTTTAATCTGAACATTAAGAGAAATTGTAGTTTACAGTCTTACTACTACTCATACACCATTGGATTTAGCCCATGAAGCTAAGCTTGATGTGAGGACAAATACATTGTCTAGGCAAAAGATGCCAGGTGTGATTGCCCCACTAAGTCTCAGCCCCACTCAGGATGGTATAGTCACCCAAATCATAGACATCTGTTCTAAACACACCCAGATGGACAGTGAGAGAGTTTCCCTTTTGCCACACGAAAGCTTGGGCATCCACCCCTGGAAGACAATGCAGCACGTTTAGAAGCTGTCCCTGCCCTGTGTTTTTTAAGTCTGGGCATTGCTGATAGTTTTATGTCAGCACAGATAGGGCCTTTGGGTGGTAGCAGGGTAACTGGCAGTGACCCTCATAAAGCAAACCAGTTAAATATATGTGGTTGGAATATCCATTTAACCAAGCTTCATGAGATCATTTTAAAACTCCCCAAATTTTATCATAGGGTTTATAAATACAAACTGTGTTTATATTCCCTGATGGCTTGCAGAGGCCCTGCACCTCTTGAAGTCTCCAGAGTCTACTTACAAAATAGCACTCAAGGACTTTGGAAGTATTCAAAGGCTTCGGGGTTTTAGTGAATCGCAAGCAGTAAATGGCAATGGTGCTTCCTCCATGGTCTTGCTGTGACCTTCACCCAACCTTTCCTGAGGTCCCAGGGTAATGACCATCGCGCACGACTAAGGCCACAGCCTGACTTACCTTCAGCTTATGCTCCAACATCATAGTCTGCTCTCTCAGTAAGTTTTCTCTTTCCGTCGCCAGCTTCTCTGTCAGCTGGACTATGTTTTCCTGGAGACTCCTCTCTTGTGCCTCCATCTTCTGCTGCTGCTCCTGCAGTTTCTGTCTTAGCAGCTCCCGTTCCTTCTCAGCTGTCTCATTCCTGGCCCGCTCCTCTGCCCCAGGAAGGTTTTAGAGAAGGAAGAAAATAAGGTAAGGATTGATCTCTACCCTCCTGACCTCAGAGATTAAGATAAAGTTGGAAAGGGAGGTGGGAAATCTCTGAATTCCTTGCCTTGTCCACATCACCAAGAGCATATTCCAGAATGTGATGGGAGTCTGGCTGATGTCTAACCCCGTTGTGATTGCATAATTCCTTTTACTGTTTTCAGATGTAGCAGAGTTGTTCCACAGATGGAGAGGAATCTCTTTGTACCAGGGTTTTAGTCTCACACGTGTCAGAGGGCACTGCCCAAGTCTACCCATTCCCCTGTGAGCCAAACCCTACCCCATACCTGCTACAGCCTTCTCCCCATCAGTGAGGGCTTTATCTGCCTGCAGGATGGATTTCTCGACTGCCATCTGTGACTGCAGAAAGCTCTGGAGGACCTCATTTTCCTGAGGAACCGAGAAAGAACACAGAACTTAGATTTCAATTGGGGAGATTAGTGCAAAAACAGTCACATCTACATAATTTTTCTTCATGTTTAAAATTCCACAGTAGTTCCCTACAAGTCTAAGCTCCTTAAAGTGACCTGTCTTCCTTCCATCTCCCTCCCAGTGCTACTTCCTTCTAGCCACTCTAGACTCCAGCCAGTCAGAACTATCTTTAGTTCTACAAACCCAAGTTCTCCAGTACTTTTATATATTTGTCTTCCCAGTGTGAAATATTGCCTCTAAACTGTGCTGCTGTTTTCCCCTGCTACTTGCTGGCTAAAACTTAAGGCAACTTTGTTTAACCTGCTAAGCCTCTCAGTTCAGATCTTTAAGATGATGACAATAAGTGTAGATGCAACTTAATGTCATTTGAAAGATTAAAGGGTCTAAGGAAAGATCCAGGAATCCCATTCCTGGGCATATACTCCAGAAAAAACAAAATTTGGGAAGACACATGTATTCCAATGTTCTTTGAAGCACTATTTACAATAACCAGGCATGGAAGCAACCTAAATGTCCATCAACAGAAGAATAGATTAAAAAGATAAACATAAATGGAATATAACTCAGCCATAAAAAAGAACAAAGTAATGTCATTTGCAGCAATATGGATAGACCTAGGACTAGCAAATTGTGTGAAGTAAGTTAGAGACAGAAAGCAAATATCATATGATATCACTTATATGCGGAGTCTAATAAAAAGGTACAACTGTAGTTATTAACAAATTTCATATAGTGAATCTTAAGACCTAAAACTTTCATGATTTCCCCATGTTCTTTTATTACCCACACTTGGTGTTTTGCTCTCAGATTTTCAAGAGACCCTCTGGACTCTATTTTGTAAGCTCCCCATGGTCCCCTTGTTCCTCACCTTTACTCCTTTCCTGGGCACTTGGCAATAGTCCTGTTGTAATTTTTCCATTGCTTTCCTGTAGAGTTTGTGCCCTCCAGGAACAAAGAAAGCACCTGCTGATATACTTTCCATTAGGGCTTTAGAAAGCTCATCAAGTTTAGCCTGACAGTATTTGATAGATGCCTCTTCATTCTGCAGCATGAAACCCTCCTTCTTATTCTTTATGACTTCCTGCAAGGGAAATATAGAGAGATGTCACCAGAAAAATGAAAAAGAGGAGATAAAATTTCAAAGAATGTAGTAGAAGGATTGGTCTAACTGCTGTCCTCATCAGAAAAGTATTTTTTTTTAATCAAATAAAAAAGCAATCACAAGACCTGATCTATCACAACTCTGAAAACTCTCTGATATAGCACAGGAAATTTTTTCAGCTTCCCTTCGGGTTCTTCATCTGAAATGTTGGAGTTGCATTATCTCTTCTCTGTGGTTCTTTGCAGTTGCAACGCTCAGTGATTCTATTTTTAATGATATAGCAAAGAGCAACCTAAGTTGAAAATGGCTTGGAATAAGAGTCTGATTAGCAAAATTTTAGTTCCTGATCAAAAAAGTGGTGTTCAAAGAAAAAGAAATCATCTAAAGAATGACGTGTGTGTGTGCCCTGGACAGCACTGGAATCTGCAGAAGTATTTACTTCCAAAAGATATCTNGAGCAACCTAAGTTGAAAATGGCTTGGAATAAGAGTCTGATTAGCAAAATTTTAGTTCCTGATCAAAAAAGTGGTGTTCAAAGAAAAAGAAATCATCTAAAGAATGACGTGTGTGTGTGCCCTGGACAGCACTGGAATCTGCAGAAGTATTTACTTCCAAAAGATATCTGTACTGGTTTTACAGCAAAGATGAGAGACATTTCCAGATAAACTTCCCAAGATTTGGTAGAAAAAAGAAGAAAATGCAGTCCTTTGAAACTCTGTCCCTCACGTGAACACAGACTACTTCATCCTTGAGTGAGGGATGAAGCATGGGGACCATAAGGACCCTGCCAGGCTTCATTATTCAAGGCGAGGGGGGGAAATGGTAAATACGAAGACAAGTTACCACAAGACCCCTCTGGAACTGCTGATCTTTGTCCTTGAAAGAGCGCTCCATGAAGACTGCAATAGCTTCCCTCTCACAGGCTGCGTGCACCTCCAGCAGCTCCTGGAGCATGTCTGTGGGGAGGCTCAGTCGCTGGGCCATCTGCTCACTGTAGTGGTCAGCTGCCTTCTGCACAGCTGCTGAGTTCTCCAGCTGGGCTAGAGTTGTCACTGCATTCTCCAAGCAAGGTACAGCTCCGGTATTGATGGTATCCACATAGGTCACAACCAGAGTCCTCAGTCCTAAATAAGTCAGGACATTTAAGGGATAAATATTAAGTTATCAATCAATAGGCACCAAGATTCTGAGACTACATTTTTAAAGAAACACATGCTCTCTCTCTCTCTGTCTCTCTCTCTCTCTCTCACACACACACACACACACACACACACCCCTTCTACTATCACTACCTCCATTTTCTTACTGACTCTATTTTTATGGTTTTCCAGACCACAGGGCAGAAAAAAATTGAAAATCTACCTCTATGTAACAAACTAGGAGGCGTCTGAAATATTAAAGCAAAATAGATTGCATAGGTATTAAGATGAGACAGGGTATGTCAGATTATGTTTACTCACAATTCTGAGGCTTTGATTGGATTTTTCAGTGATTTATGGACTAGTATTTATTTTTGGTCTACTCTAGTCTTCCGAAAAATTAAAAGACATTTAAAATTAAAAGATGCTTGCCCCTTGGAAGAAAAGCTATGACCAACCTAGATAGCATATTAAAAAGCAGAGACATTAGTTTGCCAACAAAGATTTGTCTAGTCAAAGCTATGGTTTTTCCAATAGTTGTATATGAATGTGAGAGTTGGACCATAAAGAAAACCAAGTGCCAAAAAACTGATGCTTTTGAACTGGATGTTGGAGAAGACTCTTGGGAGTCCCTTGGATATCAAGGAGATCAAACCAGTCCATCCTAAAGGAAATCAGCCCTGAATATTCATTGGAAGGACTGATACTGAGGCTAAAGCTCCAATATTTTGGCCACCTGATGGAAAGAACTGACTCATTTGAAAAGACCCTGATGCTGGGAAAAATAGAAGGCAGGAAGAGAAGGGGACGACAGAGGATGAGATGGTTGGATGGCACTATCGACTTGATAGACATGAGTTTGAGCAAGCTCTAGGAGTTGGTGATGGACAGGGAAGCCTGACGTGCTGCAGTGCAAGGGGTCACAAAGTGTCGGACATGACTGAGCGACTGAACTGAACTGAATCTTCCAAAATATCTTTTGTATTCTACTTGCAAAGAACACTTACTATATAGGACTACAGAAAATGGAAGATTCTGTTTTTATACCCTGATAGTGAGTTTTTTCTCAGTAGAGAAATTTTTCAGATAAGTGAAAGCCACAGATTTCAGTGACAAAACTTGCCATTTAAGGAATGGATTTGTAAATTCCCCAAAGTAAGATAATTATGAAGCATACACATTTCTTTATGGAGTATGAGTGTCTTTAAAACCCAAATTCCATATAGAATCCAACAAAAATACTGAAAAACACATAAAAAATATTCAGCACACATCAACCCCATGGAATCAGGAAAAAGAGACTCACGATTCCCAGTGACTGTGATCCCCTCTTTGAGGGTCTTGATTTTTGCATTGGTGAAGATGTAAGAGCAGAAATTGTTTATTTGTTTCAGGAATTTAGGATTCAGTTGGTCTTCAGACACGTTCTCAATATTGTATAGGAGTTCTTTGTCGTTTGTTGGCCAATCAAACACAAAACACTTCCGTGTTGGAAAGAAAAGTCTAATACACTCTATTAGATTGGATGTTCTGGCTTTGGGATTCTTGCCTGAAGGACAGAAAAACAGATTAGGGTCGGAAGACTTTTGAAACAAGGGAGCTCATGGTGTTCAGGACAGGGATTTGCTTTTCTTTGCTGTCTTCTATGCTAATAACTTATTTAACATAAACATTCAGCACTTCCTTGCACATAAAACTTCCACCATTGATATAACTCTGGAGAGAAGTTTAGGGAGACGTCTGATTCAATAAAAGAAACCTAAAACTGATATCTACAGCCCTGCACCTTATGGAGCAGTTGTCTCTTGGATATTTACTGAACTAGTGGGTAAAAGGATGAAAGTTCAAATGAAAATTTTAGCTCTACTTCGTCTCATGCAGGAATTGAGCCCTGAGGCCAAGAAGAAGAGCCATAAACAAGGGTCAAGGGTTAAGGGACAATACTTGAAATTTTGGGAATGACACCCTGATGATTCAGAGAAAACGATTTTGATGCTAAAAAAATATTTGGTACAGAGTTAGCTAATTTTTAGCAAAACCCTCTGAAGGATAAATGTAACTAAAATGCAATTTTAAGATGTCACCACTCAATGAACTCTGACAAAAACTATTATATTTGATCTGACAGCTGTCGTCTTCTGACTAGACAATTTCTCAATAGATATGCTGAGAAAGCATAAATAGAAAAATTAGAGCAAGAATGAGTAAATCAGAATTGATATCTCTCTCAAGGTTTCATCAGATATACCCACTGTAAATGTAACCCACTAAGATAATTCAATAATTTCTAATTAAAGTGCAGGTGAATCTGTGAGAATCAGGAGAAATCTGGGATGAAGAAGGTAAAATGAATGTTCTAAAACTTATCAGAAATATTGAAAAGGCATAGATTGAAAAGACGCACACTCCATCAGGTTTATTTAGAATATTAAGTCATTTTTTACATGATATTCCCAGGTGGTACTAGCGGTAAAGAACCTGCCTGCCAGTGCAGACATAAGAGATGTGAGTTCGATCCCTGGGTTGGGAAGAGCCCCTGGAGGAGGACATGGCAACCCAATCCAGAATTCTTCCCTGGAGAATCCCAAGGGCAGAGGAGCCTGGAGGGCTACGGACTTAGCCTACTTCATAACTATACAGGATTAGAAAGATCCCTTTTTGAGAATAAAATCTACCTATGTGAAATGCAGTTTTGTTTTTTTTTTAATTGGATAGACTTTTCATTGTAATTTCATGCCAACAAGTATCTGGTCAGTTGTTATCCTCAACAAAGAAAAGCAGAAGCCAAAATAGGGAACACGAGAGTCTGGTCTTTAGAAGGCTTTAGCACCCATTGTAATCTGGATGCTAATTTACAAATGGTATAAAAAACAAATTGATTTTGAATAATTTCACTTCACCTTACACTTTACTTTTCTTAAGTGAACATCAACTCAAGTGGCTAGAGCTTTGCAACCAACTTTCCAGCCACAATTTCTACAGATTTTGATCTAGTCTCAAGTACAAGTGCAACCCTGTAGAGGGAATTCCTAATAATGTACTTTCACAGCCTTGAGAAATTCCACAGAAATAACACCTGGAAAAACAGCATATATTAAGAAACCGTGTTAACAATTGTCTTTCATGTTTTTCTTAAGAATAATCTCCTTGTTACAAACCCCAAGGCCAGACCCAGAAGGGAGTGTGACTGGGATCACGAAAGCAAGGACCTTGGAACACCGGGTCAGCATCAGGCGTGAATGCTGTCCATGCATTTGCTGATTGTTGAGACAAGCCCAAAAGGAAACAGCCTGGGGTAAAAACAAGGAGATCTGGACTCTGTCAGTGTAGTGTCTTGGGAAAGATAAGATCAAAAGTAGTCTTGTAGTCTGCAATTAAGAGTGAAAGCTGGACTCAGAGTGGACTCTGCACCTCAGTCCCACAGAGGATGCATGTCCCCTGACCCATTGCACCAGATTTCATGTTCTCTCTTCATTCTTGTCGCTCGCTCCCGGACCATTAGGGCAACACAACCCCAGAGATGACAGACAGTGTTTAGTAAGTCCCACCCTCCATTAGACCATCCACTGCCCGGGTCATGCTCTAATACCTGGAATCAGCTTCAAGGCATTCTCCAGGTACTGATCTTCTGTGATAGGGTGACCATTTAACTTCAGCTCCAGGGTGAAATCCCGAACTGCCCAGATAAAGTCTGGAAAGAAACTCACAAACTCTGTGGAATCTTCTATTCCATCAGGTCTTGGAGAGGACTTGGCCTGGATAAGTTCTGTGAGCTCTGTCACATAGCTAGGACTTGGTTAAAGAAAAGCAACAGCCTCCACACAATTCCTACATTANTTGATCCCTGTCTCCTATACAATGTCATGAACCTCCATCCATAGTTCATCAGGCACTCTATCAGATCTAATCCCTGAGAAATCCCTTGAGAAATAGATTCAAGGGATTAGATCTGACAGTAACCATAGAATGCTTAATCATCACTTATTTAATCAATCTTAAATAGGTCTAAGAAATATAGTTCAATAATTAGCATGAGATTGTATTCTATACAATAAAATGGGTGACTCATAACCTTTCTCACAGACTTCATTTGTTTCCTCCACAGGGCCTAGCTTTCATTAAATATCAATTGACTTATAAACACCAAAAACAGCACCAAGAAATACAAAGTTTGATCACCTACCAGCATTATATTAAAGGATGCCCAATGTTAAGAATATTAAGGTTATCAAGACATTTCTGTCCCTTCTGGAAACCTTCTTGGTTAATTGACTGGAGGGACAGGTAAAAACTTCAACCTAACGGAACACTCCTATAAAATATCAAATATTTTAAAATGAAAGTGACTATAGTACAAAAAGGTTAAATCCCATTGCTCTTACTGATGTGATACTTCCAGTTCCCCAGCCACAAAAGCAGTTTTAAACATCTAAGCCTCTTTGCCAAGCGTTAAGAAATGACTCAGAAATGTAGTCCTGGCAGACAACTACGGAAACGTACCCCGCGCATGCTAGACCTTTTCTGCTGCTTCTTCATGGCTCCTGCGTTGGATGAGGCCTCCTGCGTTTTCCTTCTCAAGTTCAGTTCTCTGTTTGTTTCTTGGCTCATTTGTGACTTCCTCTAAAGAAGGGCGGGCATGGGGCAAACCTGGAGAGGAGCCCCAGTGCCCCTCCCGGTCTCTGACGGTGCCAAGTCAGAGCAGCAGGCTAAGTGCTTAGCTCTGTAAGTTGCGTGGCTGCAAGCCCTTCCAAGCTCCTCTTTTCCTTTCTTCCACAGACCATGAGTCTTCTCCAAAAGTGCCTGTAGAAAAAAATAAAGCCTTTTTTAACTCTAAGATGCGTGGCAGTGCTTTTTGCCATTTTCTTAAAGTCTTTAGCCGCTCTGAACAGAACAGTCTGGATGACTAGAGCGCAACAAAAACTGCTCTGAATTCTTAGTTCAGTTTGGAAATTCAAAGAAAACTGTGCTGCTCACGTAGGTGCTCATTGCAGGCTAGCTGATTGGAAGAGCTTGAAATCTGTGACTGTGATCCCCTCTTTGAGGGTCTTGATTTTTGCATTGGTGAAGATGTAAGAGCAGAAATTGTTTGTTTGTTCCAGGAATTTAGGATCCAGTTGGTCTTCAGACACATTCTCAATATTGTATAGGAGTTCTTTGTCATTTGTTGGCCAATCAAACACAAAACACTTCCGCGTTGGAAAGAAATGCCTGATACACTCTCTGGGTAGATTGGATGTTCTGGCTTTGGGATTCCTGTCTGAAGGACAGAAAAACAAATTAGAGTGGGAAGACTTTTGAAACAAGGGAGCTCATGGTGTTCAGGACAAGGATTTGCATTTCTTTGCTGTCTTCTATGCTAATACTTTATTTAACATAAACATTCAGCACTTCCTTGCACATAAAACTTTCACCATTGATATAACTCAGGAGAGAAGTTTAGGGAGACATCTGATTCAATAAAAGAAACCTAAAACTGATATCTACAGCCCTGCACCCTATAGAGCAGTTGTCTCTTGGATATTTACTGAACTAGTGGGTAAAAGGATGAAAGTTCAAATGTAAATTTTAGCTCTACTTAGTCTCATGGTGAAGAAGCCTGAGCGCTGAAGAATTGATGCTTTTGAACTGTGATGTTGGAGAAGACTCTTGAGAGTCCCTNATAGAGCAGTTGTCTCTTGGATATTTACTGAACTAGTGGGTAAAAGGATGAAAGTTCAAATGTAAATTTTAGCTCTACTTAGTCTCATGGTGAAGAAGCCTGAGCGCTGAAGAATTGATGCTTTTGAACTGTGATGTTGGAGAAGACTCTTGAGAGTCCCTTGGACTGCAAGGAGATCCAACCAATCCATTCTGAAGGAGATCAGCTCTGGGATTTCTTTGGAAGGAATGATGCTAAAGCTGAAACTCCAGTAATTTGGCCACCTCATGCGAAGAGTTGGCTCATTGGAAAAGACTCTGATGCTGGGAGGGATTGGGGCGGGAGGAGAAGGGGATGACAGAGGATGAGATGACTGGATGGCATCACTGACTCAATGGACGTGAGTCTGAGTGAACTCCAGGAGTTGATGATGAACAGGGAGGCCTGGTATGCTGCGATTCATGGGGTCACAAAAAGTCAGACATGACTGAGCGGCTGAACTGAACTGAACTGGAGTCTCATGCAGGAATTGAGCCTTGAGGCCAAGAAGAGCCATAAACAAGGGTTAAGGGACAATACTTGAAATATTGGGAATGACACCCTGATTATTTAGAGAAAACGATTTTGACGCTAAAAAATACTTGGTACAGTTAGCTAATTTTTAGCAAAACCCTCTGAAGGATAAACGTAACTAAAATGCAATTTTAAGATGTAACCACTAATCAATCAACTCTTTGACAAAAACTATTATATTTCATCTGACAGTTGTCTTCTTCTGACTAGACAATTTCTCAATAGATATTTTGAGAAAGCATAAATAGAAAAATTAAAGCAAGAATGAGTAAATCAGAATTGATATCTCTCTCAAGGTTTCATCAGATATACCCACTGTAAATATAACCCATTAAAATAATTCATTAATTTGTAATTAAAGCACAGATAAATATGTGAGAATCAGGAGAAAGCTGGGATGAAGGTAAAATTAATGTTCTAAAAATTATCAGAACTATTGAAAAGGCATAGATTGAAAAGACGCACACTTCATCAGGTTTATTTAGAACATTAAGTCATTTTTTACATGATATTCCCAGGTGGTACTAGCGGTAAAGAACTTGCCTGCCAATGCAGACATAAGAGATGTGAGTTCGATCCCTGGGTTGGGAAGAGCCCCTGGAGGAGGACATGGCAACCCAATCCAGAATTCTTCCCTGGAGAATCCCAAGGGCAGAGGAGCCTGGAGGGCTACGGTCATAGAGCTGCAGAGTCGGACATGACGAAACGACTTAGCCTAGCTCATAACAATACAGGATTAGAAAGATCCCTTTTTGAGAATAAAATCTACCTATATGAAATGCAGTTGTTGTTGTTTTTTTAATTGGATAGACTTTTCATTATAATTTCATGCCAACAAGTATCTGGTCAGTTGTTATCCTCAACAAAGAAAAGCGGAAGCCAAAATAGGGAACACAAGAGTCTGATCTTTAGAAGGCTTTAGCACCCATTGTAATCTGGATGCTAATTTACAAATGGTATAAAAAAACAAATTGATTTCAAATAATTTCACTTCACCTTACACTTTACTTAAATGAACATCAACTCAAGTGGCTAGAGCTTTGCAACCCATTTTGCAGCCACAATTCCTACAGATATTGATCTAGTCTCAAGTACAAATGCAACCCTGTAAAGGGAATTCCTAATGATGTACTTTCACAGCCTTGAGAAATTCCACAGAAATAGCACCTGGAAAAACAACATATATTAAGAAACTGTGTTAATGATTATCTTTCATGTTTTTCTTAAGAATAATCTCCTTGTTACAAACCCCAAGNAGATATTGATCTAGTCTCAAGTACAAATGCAACCCTGTAAAGGGAATTCCTAATGATGTACTTTCACAGCCTTGAGAAATTCCACAGAAATAGCACCTGGAAAAACAACATATATTAAGAAACTGTGTTAATGATTATCTTTCATGTTTTTCTTAAGAATAATCTCCTTGTTACAAACCCCAAGGCCAGACCCAGAAGGGAGTATGACTGCGATCATGAAAGAATGGACCTAGGAACACTGGGTCAGCATCAGGCATGAATGCTGCCTACCACCTGATGATTGTTCCCGAGACAAGCCCAAAAGGGAACGGCCTGGGGTAAAAACAAGGAGATCTGGACTATGTCAGTGTAGTGTCTTGGGAAATATAAGATCAAAAATAGTCTTGTAGTCTGCAATTAAAAATAAAAGCTGGACTGAGAGTGGACCCTCACCTCAGTCCAATAGAGGCTGCGTGTACCCTGACCCATTGCACCAGATTTCATGTTCTGTCTTCATTCTTGTCGCTTGCTCCCAGACCATTAGGGCAACAACTGGTACCCAGCGTAGGGCTGGAGCGAAGGACCACTAGGAGCGAAAGTGAAATTACAGCAACACAGAACCTGCAACAGTTGAAAGGCCTCCGAAAATTCCTGCTGGTAAGTCTTCAAGCATTTACAGGGTTAAAATGGTAAAACTCAGCAGTGGCCACAGGACTGGAAAAGGTCTGTTTTCATTCCAATCCCAAAGAAAGGCAATGCCAAAGAATGCTCAAACTAACGCACAGTTGCACTCATCTCACATGCTAGTAAAGTAATGCTCAAAATTCTCCAAGCCAGGTTTCAATAATACACGAACCATGAACTTCCAGATGTTCAAGTTGGTTTTAGAAAAAGCAGAGGAACCAGAGATCAAATTGCCAACATCTGCTGGATCATGGAAAAAGCAAGAGAGTTCCAGAAAAACATCTATTTCTGCTTTATTGACTATGCCAAAGCCTTTGACTGTGTGGATCATAAAAAACTGTGGAAAATTCTTCAAGAGATAGGACTACCAGACCACTTGACCTGCCTCTTGAGAAATCTGCATGCAGGTCAGGAAGCAACAGTCAGAACTGGACATGGAACAACAGGCTGGTTCCAAATAGGGAAAGGACTACGTCAAGGCTGTATACTGTCACCCTGCTTATTTACCTTCTATACAGAGTACATCATGAGAAACGCTGGGCTGGATGAAGCACAAGGTGGAATCAAGACTGCTGGGAGAAATATCAATAACCTCAGATATGCAGTCGACAGAAAGTGAAGAAGAACTAAATAGCTTCTTGATGAAAGTGGAATAAGAGAGTGAAAAAGTTGGCTTAAAGCTCAACATTCAGAAAACTAAGATCATGGCATCTGGTCCCATCACTTCACGGCAAATGGAGAAACAGTGGAAAGAGTGACAGACTTTATTTGGGGGGCTCCAAAATCACTGTGAAGAAGGTGATGGCATCCACTCCAATACTCTTGCCTGGAAAATCCCATGGACAGAGAAGCCTGGCAGGCTGCAATCCAGGGGGTCGCAAGAGTCGGACACACGACTGAGTGACTTCCCTTTCACTTTTCACTTTCACGCACTGGAGAAAGAAATGGCAACCTGGTCCAGTGTTCTTGCCTAGAGAATCCCAAGGACGGGGGAGCCTGGTGGGCTGCCGTCTATGGGGTCACACAGAGTCGGACGTGACTGAAGCGACTTAGAAGTAGAAGAAAATCACTGCAGGTGTTGATTGCAGCCACGAAATTAAAAGACTTACTCCTTGGAAGAAAAGCTATGACCAATCTAGACAGCATATTAAAAAGCAGAGACATTACTTTGCCAACACAAAAGTCTGTCTAGTCAAGGCTATGGTTTTTCCAGTAGCCATGTATGGATGTGAGAGTTGGATTATAAAGAAAGCTGAACACAGAAGAATTGATGCTTTTGAACTGTGGTATTGGGGAAGACTCTTGAGAGTCCCTTGGACTGCAAGGAGATCCAACCAGTCCATCCTAAAGGAAATCAGTCCTGAATATTCATTGGTAGGACTGATACTGAAGCTGAAACTCCAATACTTTGGGCACCTGATGCAAAGAACTGACTCATCTGAAAAGACCCTGATGCTGAGAAAGATTGAAGGCAGGAGGAGAAGGTGACGACAGAGGATGAGATGATTGGATGGCATCACGGACTCAATGGACATAAGTTTGAGTAAACTCTGGGAGTTGGTGATAGACAGGGAGGCCTGGTGTGTGGCAGTCCATGGGGTCACAAAGAGTCGAACATGACTAAGTGACTGAGCTAACTGAATATGGGAAATATTGAGACTGTAGAACACTATCATCCACATATTTGTTTATTAAGACAACTCTTGAAAGGGGGAGGAACTTCTATTTGTGAAGGGGGATTATTAGAATTGTTGCAAGCACTAGATAAATATTGCTGCTGGTTCCCATCAATAGGGGCCTTGGATTTAAAAGTCGGGGAAAAGTTTGGAGCCAAGTTTAAAAAAGAACATGCAAAAGGAACTCCGCTCCCTATTTTTAATTGGAGTATGTGGGCATTAATTAACTCAGTACTGGAACCTTTGCAGACTTCTGATTCTTTTGATGAAAACGATGATAATTCTCTTGAATAACCTCAAAGTTCAGAGTATGTGGAGTCTGAGGGAAAGGGGAAGCCATCTGCAAAATCTGCTCCTTCAGCTCCCGAGGAAGATGATGAGAGATTTTTTTCCTCTATCTCCTCCCCCTTGTCCTCCAAATCAATATAGCAAGGGCAGTCACCAAATTATGCTCAATCAAGGTTATATACCAGGATTGGGACTGGGCAAAAATCAACACGGAAGAATTTATCCTTTGACTACTCAAGATTTCAAACCGCCCTCTTTTCACTAGTGGCCACTGCTCCTATTAATCTTCCTCCACCCACATCTATACCTCTTTACTGGAAAACAGATCAACCTGTATGGAGAGAGCAGTGGCCCCTAAAACCAAAAATCAAACAAAATTGGAGGCTCTACATGAATTAGTTAATGAACAACTTAACAAAGGACATATTATTGAGTCCTTTAGCCCTTGGAATTCTCCAGTGTTCATTATACAAAAGAAATCTGGTTAACGGAGAATGCTTACTGATCTGAGAGCTGTTAATGCTGTTATTGTTTCAATGGGTGCTCTGCAGCCCGGTCTACCTAATCCTAGTATGAAATTTGCATTTGTTTGCTATTGATTTTAGAGATTGTTTTTTTACTATTCCTTTACATCCTGATGATAAACCTAGATTTGCCTTTTCAGTTCCTTCCATTAATTTAAAGGAGCCACATAAAAGATTTCAATGTACAGTATTACTTCAAGGTATGCTTAACAGTCCCACTATTTGTCAAAATTTTGTAGCCAAGGCTTTACATCCAATGAAACAGCAATTCCCTTATGCATATATCATTCATTATATGGATGATATACTATGTGCCTACCTGAAATTGATAGCCTGCAGGAATGTTTTTAAAGCTAAAGGAATGTTTGGAATGTACTGGCTTGTATATAGCTCCTGATAAATTACAATACACTGAACCTTTTCAGTACTCAGGAAATAAAGTCACCCATACTGCAATCAAACCAAAAGAGGCAGATACACAAAGACTCAATTAAAACTTTAAATGACTTACAAAAATTACTAGGAGATGTTAACTGGATTCCGCCCAAATTAGGGATTCCAACTTATTCTTTATCCCATTTATTCTATTAAGAGAAAATCTAGGGCTTAATAGCTCCCAACAAAAATTTCCTGAGGCTGAGAAAAAACTAGCAATTATAGAACAAGCTGTATAAAACTACCAAATAGACAGAATAGACCCTTTAGAGCCTCTTCAGTTGTTTGTCTTCCCCACCCCTCATTCCCCTACTGGGTTGATTATGTAAACTCCTTTAATAGTTTTATGGATATTCTTAGCTAATTCACAAACAAAATCTATTATCCTTTACTTAATATGGTAGCCAATATAATTCTAAAAGGAAGACAGTGTATTCAACAGCTTACTGGACATGATGCCTGCCTTATTTGGACTACACCAACTTCCAAGGAATTAAAATATTATCTTCAAAATTCATTATCCATTATCTTGGCAACAAGCTTTAGCTGCCCAATATGTTGGACATATTGGCAACCACTATCCTGATTTGCCTATATCTTGCAGTTTTTAAAACAAACAAGCTGGCTTTTGCCTAGAATTACTACTGTCAACGCCATTCCATCCGTTCCTCTCAATTTTACAGATGGCACTAACTGAGGAAAAGCAGGATATATAGGCACGTTTATTCGGAGAAGGCAATGGCACCCCACTCCAGTACTCTTGCCTGGAAAATCCCATGGACTGAGGAGCCTGTACTGGAGCACAAGGCAACTATCGGATGCAGGTATTCCTGAGGCTTGGAGTCCTTGGGACCCCTTTCAGCTGAGTGGCCAGTGGGAATGAAGCCCTTTGAGAGTTTCACGATTCCCCATCTGAACTAGATGGTTGGGTTCAATCACAGTAGACCTCAGCCCCCTGGGATCATCAGCCTTTACCCTGATGGTATCAGTGAGCTCCAAGTACAGAATAGTTTGCTGATGGCTTTTGGCTCCTTCAGCACCATCCTCCCCTTCTGATCTGCCTGACCTCATGTAATTCATCAGAGTAGAAGTGTGAACCTCAAACCATGGCTGAACAATGCAAGGGTCATTCCCCTTCCTCCTAATGGGGCCACAGCAACCCTGGGTCCTGGTGTTTATTTGGTGGGGAACAAGGAGCTATGTCGGAGAAGGCAATGGCACCCCACTCCAGTACTCTTGCCTGGAAAATCCCATGGACGGAGGAGCCTGGTAGGCTGCAGTCCATGGGGTCGCTAGGAGTCGGACAGACTGAGCAACTTCCCTTTCACTTTCCACTTTCATGCATTGGAGAAGGAAATGGCAACCCACTCCAGTATTCTTGCCTGGAGAATCCCAGGGACGGAGGAGCCTGGTGGGCTGCCGACTATGGGGTCGCAGAGAGTCGGACACGACTGACGTGACTTAGCAGTAGCAGTAGTAAGGAGCTATGTTGTTTGAAATGAAGATTTGCTTCTGAGCTTGAGTTTAAACCTCAGTCCTCTCACTCCATCAGATCTTGGCCATGACACCTCAGCAAGTCATTCATCTTCTTAGAAAGCATTTTTCATCTGTAAGAAGAGAGATGAGAAAACCAGCTCAGGGGATATAGAGCAGCATCACAGATCTAGGACTGTGCTTTTGGTAGGGCCTCATTTTTATGGAGAAGAAAATTGGAGCCCAGAGAGATTAAGCAATTTGCCCATAGTTATATAGCTGATTTATGGCAGAGCTAGGATTAGTGTTTCGGTCCCTGTTGTTCTTTCAGCTACATTAAGCTGAACAGAGTAACTCAGGAGAAGGGATGCAGGAAACTAAGATGGATGTAGGGATGAAGTGGGATTCAGTATAAGCTGAGGGCTTGGCATTCCTGAAGGCCTGTGAAAAACTGATTCGGGGTGGCTGAAGTCGTAAAGGCCAGGAGGGAGGTGGAGGAGTTACCCATAGTTCTTTCCTTCCATCCACTTCTGGGTTTTGTGTGCAGGAACTAAGGAAGTGGCTGCAGCACCACGTAAGATGTTGAAACTGCCGTGAATTCTGAGAGCCTACGGTGTGAAGAACTAAACTAGGTCAGATCCAAGCCTGACACAAAGCAGAAAGAATGCCACAGATTTGCAACTGAGGTTGCAAGTTAGGACACAAAATGCCCTGTTTGCTCCCAGACTGGCTGGGCCCCACCTCCTTCCCATTTGTAATTAAAGCTCTTCAGGAGGGGCTAGGTCCATTGCTCTGGAAAATCAATGTGCTGTTTCTGGAGGTCCCCTAAGTGCCATGCCTCCCAACTTTTCAACCTTAGCCCATGAATCAAGTCTGATGACTTAATTTACTGTTGAAACAAACACACCCATTGCAAAGTGATACATCACAGACATTTCCACTTCTCACTTGCCAGGGTAGTTGCCCCAGAGAAGAAAGGAGAATTAATCCTTTCTCTAAACAAAGACATTCTCCCTGTGGTAAAACCAGAGAAGGAGACAGAATCTGAGTGTGTTCACTGGCTTTCGGCATGCAGATGCCAATCATTCCCTCCCCGCCCCCGGGCCCCACAGCAGAGGCCCCAGAGCCCTAACCCACCCTGTCTCCAATGCAGCAGCTGGTCAGCCCTTGCTAAGCCTAGCCTATTCTCCAGCTGTGTGTGTACTTGGGAACGGGAAGCCACAGGCAGTGAGCCGAAGGCCGTGGGGACCAGGGAGTTGAAGTTGCATTTTTGACTAATCTCCAGAGAGACCAGAATAAATTAGATGTATAGCAGCAGAAGAGGTTCTCCTGCCCGGCGAGAGACGGTGATGGAGAGAAGGGACCTGGTCCCAGGGGCTCCCCTGTTGACTGTGTGGGGCCTGCTGTACTTCCTACCCTGGCCCTGAACCCTTAGAATAATTTTCTCCTCATTTCTATGAGCAGGATAGGTTTCTATCTCTAAAGTCAAATGCTTTTCTTTTAATTTTTATTTTTTTAAATGATGATGATGATGATTATTTTGGGCCATGTCATATGGTATGCGACGGGATCCTAGTTCCTGACCAGGGATGAAACTCGTGCCCTGTGCTGTGGAGACACAGAGTCCCAACCATTGGACAACCAGGGAAGTCCCCCAAATGCCTATTTAAAAAAAAAATTATTAAATTACCTAATGTGCAATGCCAGACACTGTGGGGAGAGTCAAGAATGGTTACATAAGGTAGCTAATTGATCCCTTTGAAATATCCTCCACGTCTATTCTTCCTTTCACAAGTACACCCACACTCATCTACCATTCTATTTCACTTACCATATTGTTTAAGCAGCTAATTACTTACTAATTATTCAAAGTTTGTTGATCTTAACTCTCTAATTGGGCTGAAAATGGCCTCATTTCCAAAAAACATGTCATAAATATTTTTTGTACCCCCTAACAGTGCCTGGGTCAGTATCAAATATACTTTAGCCAATAATTACATTAATTTTTAATATTTTGTTTGCTTAAAATAACAAAGAAACTGATTATAGAATCGGGAACTAATTCAGCTGTTTATTTACTTTAATAGATACAAATTTCACTTATTCCCTTCTTCATCCATCCATTTATCAGTCACTCATTCACTTAAGCCATCTGATTTGAGTAGCTTGGGTTTAGAGAGCTTGGGAGAAGCCAAAGCAATTCAAACTTCCTACAACTCCCCAGGCATAATGTGATCTAAGGGCCTGTTTAATAGAAATACAGAGGAAGGTACCTGTGTGAGGATTTTAGGAGTAAAATCCATGACGCTTAGAGACTAGAAGGACTGTGGACTAGAAAGGAAAGTTAATCAAAGATGAGGAAGAATCTTAGATTGTTCCCAAGAGGACTCACTAGCAAGGTCCTGGGTATAGGTGATGGGGGTATGTGGCTGGCCTGAAAAATGCATCTTCCTCCCTTTCAAGAAATTATTTTTTTTGAAAAACAAAGAAACAGTAATTCCTAAATACAGAAGTTGAGCAAAAGAATTATGTTGTCCTTCTAACAAGATGTTTTTGCATTTGCCAGATGGACTCAATATTTATCTGTCAATAATTCATTTGTCCACATGTAGACACATTTAATTATTTAATGAGTTCATACAGTCTGGCTCAGTTTACACTGGCTAGAACACACGCGCAGGCACACACACACACACACAGAGTTCCAAGGTAGGCATTTGCTTCATGGGAATGATAAAACTGATCAATAAAAAGCATTTACAGAACACTTCCACAAAGTCCAGGTTTAACAAATATTGTGTATGTGTTAGTTGCTCAGTTGTGTCTGACTCTTTGTGACCCCATAGACTGTAGCCTGTCAGACTCCTCTGTCCATGGGATTCTCCAGGCAAGAATAAAGGAGTGGGTTGCCATTGCCTTCTTCAGAGGATCTTCCCGACCCAGGGATCAAACCCTGGTCTCCTAAATTGCTGGCAGATTCTTCACCATCTGAACTACCAAGGAGTTCAGTTTAGTTCAGTCGCTCAGTAGTGTCCAACTCTTTGCGACCCTATGAATCACAGCACACCAGGCCTCCCTGTCCATCACCAACTCCTGGAGTTCACTCAGACTCATGTCCATTGAGTCCGTGATGCCATCCAGCCATCTCATCCTCTGTCATCCCCTTCTCCTCCTGCCCCCAGTCCCTCTCAGCATCAGAGTCTTTTCCAATGAGTCAGCTCTTCATATGAGGTGGCCAAAGTACTGGAGTTTCAGCTTTAGCATCAGTCCTTCCAAAGAACACCCAGGACTAATATCCTTTAGAATGGACTGGTTGGATCTTGTTGCAGCCCAAGGGACTCTCAAGAGTCTTCTCCAACACCCAGTTCCAAAGCATCAATTCTTCAGAGCTCAGCTTTCTTCACAGTCCAACTATCACATCCATACATGACCGCTGGAAAAACCATAGCCTTGACTGCCTCTTGAGAAATCTGTATGCAGGTCAGGAAGCAACAGTTAGAACTGGACATGGAACAACAGACTTGTTCCAAATAGGAAAAGGAGTACGTCAAGGCTGTATATTGTCACCTTGCTTGTTTAACTTCTATGCAGAGTACATCATGAGAAACGCTGGACTGGAAGAAACACAAGCTGGAATCAAGATTGCCGGGAGAA
>SJYX01006496.1:139686-150751 GCA_006410675.1 Oreotragus oreotragus
GGGGCTCCAAAATCACTGCAGATGGTGACTGCAGCCATGAAATTAAAAGACGCTTACTCTTTGGAAGAAAAGTTATGACCAACCTAGACAGTATATTCAAAAGCAGAGACATTACTTTGCTGACTAAGGTCCATCTAGTCAAGGCTATAGTTTTTCCTGTGGTCATGTATGGATGTGAGAGTTGGACTGTGAAGAAGGCTGAGTGCCGAAGAATTGATGCTTTTGAACTGTGGTGTTGGAGAAGACTCTTGAGAGTCCCTTGGACTGCAAAGAGATCCAACCAGTCCATTCTGAAGTAGATCAGCCCTGGGATTTCTTTGGAAGGAATGATGCTAAAGCTGAAACTCCAGTATTTTGGCCACCTCATGCGAAGAGTTGACTCATTGGAAAAGACTCTGATGCTGGGAGGGATTGGGGGGCAGGAGGAGAAAAGGACGACAGAGGATGAGATGGCTGGATGGCATCACGGACTCAATGGACATGAGTCTGAGTGAACTCCGAAAGATGGTGATGAACAGGGAGGCCTGGCGTGCTGCGATTCATGGGGTCGTAAAGAGTCGGACACGACTGAGTGACTGAACTGAACTGAACTCTGAACAGAAGTTAAATAAGCAGGGTGACAATATACAGCCTTGACGTACTCCTTTTCCTATTTGGAACCAGTCTGTTGTTCCATGTCCAGTTCTAACTGTTGCTTCCTGACCTGCATATAGGTTTCTCAAGAGCCAGGTCAGGTGGTCTGGTATTCCCATCTCTTTCACAATTTTCCATAGTTTATTGTGATCCACACAATCAAAGACTTTGGCATAAAGCAGAAATAGATGTTTTTCTGGAACTCTCTTGCTTTTTCCATGATCCAGCGGATGTTGGAAATTTGATCTCTGGTTCCTCTGCCTTTTCTAAAACCAGCTTGAACATCTGGAAGTTCAGAGTTCACATATTGCTGAAGCCTGGCTTGGAGAATTTTGAGCATTACTTTACTAGTGTGTGAGATGAGTTCAATTGTGCTAACAAATATTACCCTCTGTCATTTCCCCATATTGTTAAGTTGCTAAGTCGTGTCTGACTCTTTTGTGACCCCATGGACTATAGCCCACCGAGCTCCCTTGTCCATGGGATTTCCCAGGCAAGAATACTGGAATGAGTTGCCATTTCCTTCTCCAGGGGATCTTCTCAACCCAGGGATCAAACCCCAGACTCCTACATTTTCAAGCAGATTCTTTACCACTGAGCCACCAGGGATACCCTTACCCTTATTACGTTTGGATTTATATCTGTATTTATACAGATTTTGAAGGATTTATCCACTTTTGAAGGATTGCCGCATTTAGCAGAAGGTCTCCAAGGTTTATTTTGATAGTACTTATTTTAAAAGTCTAAAACTTATGGATTAAGAAAGAGATGCAATAATTGGCTCTTAAGCAGGACTGCACTTATTCTTTTGCTCTCTCACATTTGTTAGGAGCTTACTTTTATAATTTATGATTCATGTTCGTGATTTTAAAGCTTCTAAGAGCAAAGCACTTCTAGCCGTTAATTATCTTATTCATTTGACAGCTAGGTAAAGCACACACCTTCTCTTTGGCTAAAGACAGGGAAAAGATTTTTTTTAAGTGTACCAAGATTTTAAACCAATGTATATATTATCTCGAAGTCTCCTTGCAAGTGTAGATTTGCCTACAAATTATAAATGCAGAAAAAAAAAAAAGACCACTTTTTTTCATTTTCTCCAGAAATATCGATTGAGCATATCCTACATGCTGTTCTAAGACAATGGTTGAGAAGAGTGAGGTGCTGTCTCTGACTGCAGGGAACTCATGAGCAAGGCATTATGCCAGGGTGTAATTATGATATGTTTCTTGGGGACATTCAAGAACCAATTTCCTTTGACACACTAGGAGACAGCTTAGGACTTTTGACTTTTGCTTTGGGAGAAACTATGCTCAAAAGTGAGCACTGATTTTAAAAAAAAAAAAAAAAGTGAATACTGACTGTCTTAAGTGGTATGAAGCTGGGGCCAGGGGTTCCCCAGGAAAGGTCCATGCAGGGGGCTTAACGGAGGAGAGAGATGGGACTTAAAAAGGAGGCATTGGAGCTAGAAAAGCAGAAAGAAAGGATAAAGGTCAACTGACCCCTAGTCACAAGAAAGCAAAGGGTCGTTTAAAGAGTGTTGTGAGAGATCAAATTAGAGTGGCCTGTTCAGCCGACAAAGATTGTGTTGTATCTTAGAATTCCATGGCCTAGAGCCCACTGAAGTTCTCTTCTGTATCCTTTCTGTGCCAAGGCATAACCTGAACAAGCCCTGAATAAAGAGAGTCATATTTGGGAAGACCTAATCTGGCTCCGTTATGTGCAGAAGATCAGAATGAGGAAAACACTAGAGGTGGGGAGCAGGGACTAGTCAGGAGCAATTGTCTAGGAAATGAATGAGAGTTTTAGGAATCTGGCTGGGACTGGGATTTTATGGTTTCACTCTGGAGTTATGGATTCTAAAACAACACCATGCTGAAAGGGAGACTGAAAGAAAATGGCCTGGTTCAGGTTCACTTGAGCATAAATGATGACAAATGTCTCCTCTCCTTCTTCCCAGGCTCTCCTCTGCGCTGTGGGTTTACCCCCTGCTCCCAAGGGCTCCTTTCTCCCTCTCTTGTACCAGAGACAGGGTGCATAGGCCCCTTCCTGCTTACCACCGATCAACAAAGAAAGATACCTGGTCCAGTAAAGGCTAGCAAGGCTTGTGGGCAGCTGGCCATTTGGGGATCTCTTGTCCAGATGGAGCCTCCTCCACATGATCTTCCCCATCAGAGTCCACTGTGTGGGTGGTGGTGGGTGTATTTAACCCAACCTGTCTTTAGTTGCTGTCATAACGTAAGGAAACACCCAAGTGCCAATGCCCATTTGGATCTAAAGATGCCGAGTGTGCTGTGTTAGGGGAGAAACCCAGGGACACCACCACAATCACCTCCAGCTGGCACTACTCACCAGACTGAGCTCAGGGCCACTGCCAAGGGAGAGGAACTTCAGCTGTTTGTAGAACACCATTTGGGGATCTGAGAGCCAAGAAATCCACCTGTTGATCAAGTTGCCTGTGAGAGTTTGTGTCTGACCCCAGCCCAGACCTGGGCACAAGGCCTCCCTAGAAATGGGTAGTAGAGAACTTTGTGGAGTAAATTCAGGTCATGGCTAAAACTCTGTTTTCAACGCTTTAAAGGCTTCTGGTTTTGTTGTTAAAAATTTTGAAAGTGAACAGGTCCCTGGAGCTAGGCATCCTAATCCTATACCATTTACTATATTTTAAAAAATCTCTCAGGCGGCAGTATCTGCCTGTGTCTTAAGTTGAAATTATTTGTGCCTGAGTCAGAAATAACAAGACATCCTGTGAGCATTAGAAAAGTTCATGACACAAAGTTATATGGTTTCAATGGTAATGTGTTTTTCTAAAAATTCTATTTATATCATTTTGTTCTAAACATAGAATCTATTTAGAAGTTGAAAAGAAAGAAAACCAAAATACATAACTTACTATCACTGACTTTAAAAGAAACAAACCAGTCATGGTATCTGGTTGTGGGGGGAAACTGTAGTAATGCCATCTAAATTTCTTCTTTCAAATCTCATCTGTCTTTGAGAATTTGGTTCAAGTCCCTTCTTTACAAAGCCTTTCCTTAGTCAGAACAGCCCATAGCCACCTCTTTCTTTTCGGAACCACTATAAAAATTATAGTCAGTACCATACAATTTAATCCTTCCTTTTGAAACATATCATTCACCATTATATATGCTGCTCCTGTTTCCCCAGCCAGATGGCAAGATATTTTAGAAAGCATGGATCCTGTTAGGCCTCTTGTTATCTCCTAAAAGCTGGGCATGTTCCAAAAGCATCATAGGTATTTGATCAACACTTGAAAAAAAGGGGCTTCCTTGGTGGCTCAGAGGTAAAGAATCTGCCTGCAGTGAGGGAGACTTGGGTTTGATCCCTGGGTCGGGAAGATCCCCTGGAGAAGGGAATGGCTACCCACTCCAGTATTCTTGCTTAGAGAATCCATGCAAAGAGGAGCCTGGTGGGCTACAGTCCATGGGATTGCAGAGTCAGACAGGACTGAGCAATTAACATTTTCACTTTTACAATTAAAAGAAAACATTGACGACCTAAGTGGGCCTCCTTTCAGGTGCAAGATCCGGCTCTGGGTCTTACCTTTACTGCAGAGGAAGCTCAGACTCAGTGTGGTCCAAGGCTGGACATGCAGAGGCAGGTCGTGATGATGTCAGCTACTCCTTGTTGACAGCCACAAGTGGCAGGGGGACATACTGGTTAAGAACAGTCAGCAAACCTGGGCTCAGATGGTATATTTCCCACTTACTAGCTATGTGATGGACTTCCCTGGTAGCTCAGCTGGTAAAGAATCCACTTGCAATGCAGGAGACCCAGTTTGATTCCAAGGTCAGGAAGATCCCCTGGAGAAGGGATAGGATACCCACTCGAATATTCTTGGGCTTCCCTGGTGATTCAGATGTTAAAGAATCCACCTGCAGTGTGGGAGACCTGGGTTCAAAGGATTCCCTGGAGGAGGGCATGGCAACCGACTCCATGGCAACAGATTGTACAATGGAGAATGGAGTATTTTCCGTCATCTTACCTGGAGAATCCCAATGGACAGAGGAGCCTGGTGGGGTGCAGCCCATGGGGTTGCAAAGAGTTGGACAGGACTGAGTGACTAAACNTCCCTGGAGGAGGGCATGGCAACCGACTCCATGGCAACAGATTGTACAATGGAGAATGGAGTATTTTCCGTCATCTTACCTGGAGAATCCCAATGGACAGAGGAGCCTGGTGGGGTGCAGCCCATGGGGTTGCAAAGAGTTGGACAGGACTGAGTGACTAAACACAGCAGAGCACATCTATGTGACATTGGACAAGTTACTTTACTGAACTGTATTTTCTTAGGCATAAATTAGGAATAAAAATAGTACTACCTCATAGCATTTTTTTCAGGAATAAAATAAGTTATGTTGAACCATATGTCCCACTTCACCAGTTGGGTACGTCGGTAATGTAATTCCACCCACTGGCTCAGAATATGCTACTTGAGGGCCCCCGTGTTCAGATTAGGAACACTGATAATCCCATTACTTCCCTGTGGACCTACTTCCAGTGATCAGCCTGGAGACTCAGTAGAGCCTACTCAGTCTCAAGGATCAGCCATGGATCTTCTTACCTTGCTGGGGTTCCAGGCTCTCAAATGACCTCAGCTGTAGCCATGGCACTGCCAAAGCCTGATGGTGGCAACCTATTACAGGTTGGGTGATCCAGAGTAATCCCTTCACAGCCACAGTCCTTCTTCCAAGAGCTTCTCAGCCAGTAGGGAGGCTGTTTCTGGGTTCCTGATGTTACAACTTTTTAATAGAATTTTCCCTAATTTCTGGAGTTTACTCTGGATCAAGGGGAATAGTCAATCCATATGTAACCCCCAATGGTTTATGGAGCTAAGAGAGGAAGGGGTGTGTGTGTGTATGTGTGTGTGTGTGTGTGTTCAGGCTCTCAAATGACCTCAGCTGTAGCCATGGCACTGCCAAAGCCTGATGGTGGCAACCTATTACAGGCTGGGTGATCCAGAGCAATCCCTTCACAGCCACAGTCCTTCCTCCAAGGGCTTCTCAGCCAGTAGGGAGGCTGTTTCTGGGTTCCTGATGTTACAACTTTTTAATAGAATTTCCCCTAATTTCTGGAGTTTACTCTGGATCAAGGGGAATAGTCAATCCATATATAACCCCCAATGGTTTATGGAGCTAAGAGAGGAAGGGGTGTGTGTGTGTATGTGTGTGTGTGTGTGTGTGTTAGTCGCTCAGCTGTGTGACTCTTTACAACCCCATGGACTGTAGCTTACCAGGCTTCTCCATTCATGGAGTTCTCCAGACAAGAATACTGGAGTGTGTAGCCATTCCCTTCTCCAGGGTATCTTCCTGACCCAGGGATTGAATCCTTGTCTCCTGCATTGCAGGCAGATTCTTTACCATTTGAGCCACCCAAGAAACCCAAGAGAGGAGGATGCCTAACCTAAAAGTTTCATCCAGTTCAAGGTAAAAAAGCCACGATTTCAGTTTCAATAAAGTCTTTGTGTAGCTGGATCCTGGTCATTAGGGGTTCATGGCGTTATTGTTTGAAAGGATTATTAACAGGCCAGCTTTCTGAGCACTGAGTGTCTATGGGGGACAATTTGGGACACTGAAATATCAACAAGAACAACAGCAAAAAGCTGTCTCTAGCTTTTTCATAGTTAGGGGAATCATTATAGACTGTATGGTACTTAGAAAAGACGTTTCTCTTCTTTAGAACTGAGAGGTTTGTGTGTGTGTTCCAATAACTAACCACCAGAAAAGTGAGGAGGCCCAGCTTTGACTCACAGGGGTGGGTGGTCTTGGAAGACTACCAAACCCCCAGTACTAAGGCCCATCCCAGGCGATGCTGTAGAAACGCCTCAGTATTACTCGAGACTGCATTTCCCGCACCAGACAGGCCAGAGGGGGCCCGGCACATTTCTCTGTGTACCTGAAGTCTTGGCTATTTACTTCTCATGGATAAAATGTAAGAAGGTCAAAAGGTAATTTGATGACCTATATGTTCTGACAAACTTCCTCGTTTCTGCTCAGGAGAACTGAGTGGGGAATTGGCCACACAGGGTCAGGCAGCAGAAAGGCTCAAAGGCTGTGTATCTTTTTGTGCTGAGAGGGTGGGGTGAGGTGGGAGCCACTGAGGCCTGGTCCCATCTCCTTGGTCTTCTGTCACACTAGCTTCTGTGATCTTAAATAAAGGGACATGGGATTTGCCGTGAAACAGATGACCACTGTGCACGATTTATGGGGCCTGGCTTGGGGAGGATTGATAGGAGAGCATTCCTAGAGTGAGGGACGTGTTATTTGGTAAGGATGTGACGGTAGCAGGAGCAGAAACAAAGGTCCCGTGACCTAGGACTCTGGAAATGGCCTAGTGTCAGGTTATAAGTTCTTTTACACTGCAATGTGCTTTAGCCACTCCTAAGCTTTCTACCGGAGAAGGCAATGGCACCCAACTCCAGTACTCTTGCCTGGAAAATCCCATGGGCGGAGGAGCCACGCAGTCCATGGGGTCGCCAAGAGTCGGGCACGACTGCGCGACTTCACTTTCATGCATTGGAAAAGGAAATGGCAACCCACTCCAGTGTTCTTGCCTGGAGAATCCCAGGGACGGGGGAGCCTGGTGGGCTGCCGTCTATGGGGTCACACAGAGTCGGACACGACTGAAGCGACTTAGCAGGAGCAGCAGCAGCAGCAGGCTTTCTACATCTAGTCTGGCCGTAAGGAAATAAGGAACATAGAAGGTCAAAAGTTCATCCTTGTCACGCCTCTGTGAGGGCAGCAGCAAATCCAGGGAAAGCTGAGGTGGGAAGGAGCTTATGATTCGGAAGAGCAGTGGCACAAGTGGAGCAGAGGAAGGGCCCCTTGCTGGGGAAAAAGGAGGGTACACACTAAGGTTAATGGCGAACTATTCTGACTCTCTCTGCCTCTTCTAGGGTGGAAGCCCATTTGCCCAACTCCAGGTGGTAGGGTTGAAGCCTCACCCACTCAGGCACATGTTCCCCTTGAGTATCTAAATGTTGGCAGAAGAGCCAGTCAACCTCTACTCTCATAGTGAATTTTTGAAACCTGAGAACTGGGACTTCCCTGGTGGACCAGTGGTTAAGAACCTGCCTGCTAATGCAGGGGTCCTGGGGTCCATCCCTGGTCCAGGAAGATCTCACATGCCCTGGGGCACTTAGGCCCATGCACCACAACTCCTGAGCCCACGCATGCCTAGAGCTCATGCCTGCCCAGCACCCATGCTCTGCAACAAGAGAAGCCATCGCAATGAGAAGCCTGAGCACCCACACCAGAGAAAGCCTGCAGGCAGCAACAAAGACCTGGTGCCGCCAAAAATAAAGAAAAGAAACAGTAATTCTAAAATCTGAGAACCCACTGTCTTACCCTGTCATCAACTTTTGGTCTAGGTCATTGTCATTCATTCAATATTTTTAATAATTTTTAGTCTCAAAAAAAAAAATCCATCGCAATGAGAAGCCTGAGCACCCACACCAGAGAAAGCCTGCAGGCAGCAACAAAGACCTGGTGCCGCCAAAAATAAAGAAAAGAAACAGTAATTCTAAAATCTGAGAACCCACTGTCTTACCCTGTCATCAACTTTTGGTCTAGGTCATTGTCATTCATTCAATATTTTTAATAATTTTTAGTCTCAAAAAAAAAAAGAAGATAATTGTTGGTTCTTATGTTAAAATAAGAATAAAGGGCTTCCCTTGCAGCTCAGTTGCTAAAGGATCTGCCTGCAGTACAGAAGACCCAGGTTTGATCCCTGGGTTGGGAAGATCCCCTGGAGAAGGAAATGGCAACCCTCTCCAGGATCCTTGCCTGGAAAATCTCAGGGACAGAGGAGCCTGGTGGGCTGCAGTCCACGGGGTGGTAAAGAGTTGGACACGACTGAGCGACTAACACTTATGTTAAAATTAGCATATAAACAAGTGGTTAGGGAAGCAATTAATAGGTAATAACAAACCTTGTCAAATCAAAGACACAATCTATTACTGTCTGGCCTTAAAAAAAGAGGGTAGCTCTTATCAGAACAAAAGTCTATTCTCCAAAATATTTTTATCTCTGTAGACAGAAGACTCGATAACTTCTTTGTTGTTCAGTCCCTCAGTCATGTCTGACTCATTGCGACTTCATGGACTGCAGCATGCCAGGCTTCCTTGTCCTTCACCGTCTCCCGGAGTTTGCTCAAACTTGTGTCCATTGAGTCGGTGATGCCATCCAACCATCTCATCCTCTGTCGTCCCCTTCTCCTGCCTTCAATCTTNTGACTCATTGCGACTTCATGGACTGCAGCATGCCAGGCTTCCTTGTCCTTCACCGTCTCCCGGAGTTTGCTCAAACTTGTGTCCATTGAGTCGGTGATGCCATCCAACCATCTCATCCTCTGTCGTCCCCTTCTCCTGCCTTCAATCTTTCCCAGCAAATTCTAAAAGACGAAAAAACCCCAAACAAAACTAAAACAACAAAACTCTTATTGTGCTGTCTCTATGGGGTGCCTACTACATATACTGGACTCTGTGTGCCTTTTTTGTTGGTTTGTCAGTATTCCAACCGATTTTATTGTGCTCTCTTTCGGTTATGTTTAGTGATGAATATTACTGTGGGTAACATCACCACTCATCAAGAAAGAAGGAATACAGCTCATGCTTTCCATTCATCTCAGAGCCAGAGACAGCAAGCTCATCCCTTAGAACCATTCTCTAGTTCTTGTGCACACCAGTAACCCCCACTGTTATCTGGCACACAGCCACCTAAGGGACAGTTTGCATGTCCCTGGTGCCCTTCCAGTTAGGCATGGCCACACGAATTCCTTCTGGCCAGTGGATTGAGAATAAATGTGATGAGTCCATCTACCAGGATGACCCTTAAGGGGAAGAGTATGCCTCCCTTTTCCTCTTCTCCTTTCGTGGTAGTGGGCCCCCTTGGACCACGTGTGAGAAGGCAGTCTGTTAGAGATGAAATGCAGCAAAAGTCAGGGAACCTGGGCTTCTGACACCAGCATCCAGTGTCAGAATTTCCTGCACTTCCTTGTTTCACAGTACACTGTCTCAGGAATTTCTTCACAGCCTCCCTAGGCCAAAAAGAAAGGCCTAAAAATAAAAATTATATTTATTAAGTAATGATATGCAAACATTTTAGTGTGTACTTAGATCCTAGCAACATGTACACCATTTGAAAAACCAGTACAAATAAATTCAACGAAAAAAAAAATGTTCTTGGGAATTCCCTGGCAGTCCAGTGGTTAAGACTCAGCACTTTCGCTGTTGTGGGCCGGGGTTCCATCTCTGTGGTAGGAGAACTAAGATCCCACAAGCCACATGCAGTGTGGCCAAAGCAAAAACAAAGTAAGTAAGTGTTAGCCGCTCAGTTGTGTCTGACTCTTTGTGACCCTATGGACTGTAGCCTGCCAGGCTCCCCTGTCCATCGGATTCTCCAGGCAAGAATACTGGAGTGGGTAGCCATTCCCTTCTCCAGGGATTCTTTCTCACCCAGGAATTGAACAGGGGTCTTCTACATTTCAGGGAGATTCTTTACCATCTGAGCCACTGGGGAAGGCCAAACAAACAAAAAAACCCATGTTATTTAGTTCTTAAATAACCACCATCAGTTACTAGTGAAATGGGTGCACCTGTGGGACACCACACGACTTCTCAAACCTTGAATTCAGTTTGGGCACTGGTACCGTCTTTTACTTGTATTTTATCAGAGCAACCAATTACCACCATTCAGGTGGCTTAAAACAATAAAGATTTATTCTCTTATAGTCCTGGAGTCAGAAGTTGGAAATATGGAAAAAGCAGTGTGACATTCCCTGCAGAGGCTCTGGGGGAATTCTGCTCCTTGTCTCTGACAGCATTTTGGGCTTTCCTGAGCTTGCAGTTGTATCACCCTGATCTCTGCCTCTGTGGTCACATTTCCTCTTCCTCCTCTCTGTCTTTCCTCTGTGTGTCTTTTATAAGGACACCTATGACTAGACTTGAGACCAACTCCTGGTTGAGATTCGGTGACAAGGACTGAACTGTTGGTCAACTTTATTCCTGTCTCATGTTGACTGGCAGCAGGTGGTACTAAAATCATGGATAGTTTAACAAGAAATCTCCTGAAGCAGTTGGAAGAAAGAGCAAAGAGAAGGCAACAAGGAACCATCAGGTTGACCTCACTTCCCTGAGCGGCTGCCCTGTTGTCTCAAGCTTGGGCGAGGGTGGATAGCAGATAGGGGAGGGGAGCCCACGCCCCGGTGCAAGGCCTCATCCTCAGTCCAGTATGCCTTCAGCTTTGTTCAAGAGTCGAGAATTGCAAAGCAAACTGCTGTCTCTGGATGCACCGAGAAGAATTAAGACACAAATAATCTCCAGAAAACTGAAGGTGAGGAGGAGTGAGAGGGAACCTGTGGCTCATCAATGATTCAGAAGAAATCAGTGAGTCACTCCTGTGTTCTGTTTTTTTTT
>SJYX01006496.1:152301-172154 GCA_006410675.1 Oreotragus oreotragus
AGATGGAAAGAGGAGTATGGGCCAAGACCCAACGTTGAAGTTTAGACTTGTTTTTGTTAAGAAGTGGATTTGTTCAGATACAGAGAGAAACACGCCCTACAGACAGAGTGTGGGCCATTGCAGGGGCGAGTGCAGCCTAGACTTTTTTTTTTTTAAAGAAAGATTTCATTTGAAGCCTTTAGAAAAATGTAGAGCTGTGCTTTTTTGCAACAGAGACTGTGTACCTGAAATGCTAGCATGTATGATCCATACAGCAGTCATACTTCTAGAGGCCAATATTGCTCAAACTACTTAATTTTTCATATAATTTTGTTGCAGGAAGGGGGGCCTGAAAGCGGGCTCTTGTCTAACACTCAGAAATTAATTGTCTGAGGAGACACGTGCTGACAAAGCAAGAGATTTTATTGGGACAGGGTGCCCAGACAGAGAGCAGTAGGGTAAGGGAAACCAGGAGAACTGCTCTGCCACGCGGCTCGCAGTCTCAGGTTTTATGGTGATGGAATTAGTTTTCAGCCAGTCATTCTGATTCAGAGTCCTTCCTGGTGGCACATGCATTGCTTAGCCAAGATGGATGTCAGCGAGGATTCTGGGAACTGGTTGGACACATGGTGTCACGTTTCGACCTTTCCCAAAATCTTCAGTTGGTGGTGGCCTACTAGTTCTGTGTTCCTTACCAGGACCCCCTGTCGTAAAACAACTCATGCAGAATATTTGGCCAGGGTGGGCAGTTTCAGTCAGTGCGCTTCCCCTAACAATTTTAAAATTTGAAATGTTTAAATTGAAAAGCTACTGTTATGTCACAGTAAGCATAGATGTGTTATTGAATGTAATGGAATATTTACATAAATTTTACAGGTATTTCAGGTTTGAGATGGCTGCCTAGCTGCACACAAGACTATTATCCATGTGTATGTAAATATCTACTTTCCTCTATTTTTACAGAATATTTCACTGAAAAAGTTAGAGAATGACTGAATTGTAGGTGACACTCTTACATAGATAGTTATCAGTTAATTATTTCTTCATGAACATTTTTCTGCTATTAATTCACATATTATAAATATGATTGCTAAAAGGTCCCCCCTCTCAATTTTTTCTTGTCTTTCTCTGTACCTCCAAGTCAGTTCCTCTAAAAGTTTATCCAGATTTTGGTTCCAATGATAACCATGGTGTCTGACCCATGGCTAGCCTTTGCATTGTTGAAGATAACTTTATAAGGACCTGGTAGTGCCAGTGGGTCTGTTGGCTCAGTTCAGAGACATTCACTCCGTCGTGCTCTTTCTCCCAACCAGGAGAGTCCTATAATCCAGATAGACTCCCCATCCGTCATACAAGCTTTTCTTTTTTTGGCTATGCCATGTGGTTTGTGGGATCTTAGTTTCTCCTTCAGGGATTGAACCCAGGCCCACAGCAGTGAAAGTGCAGAGTCTTAACCACTGGACTGCCAGGGAATTTGCAATTTAAGCGTTTCTAAAATTGAAATACTGTTTTGAGATAATTGCAGATTCACATGCAGTTTTAAGACTCAACACAGAGGGCTCCTATGTACCCACTCCTCACTTTTTCCTAATGGTAACGTTTTGCAAAGCTATAGTATGGCATCACAACCAGAGTGTTGACATTGATGCAAGCCATTCATACTTTTCACATTTCCCTGCTTTTATTTGTACTATGCAGTTTTTTCACCTGTGCTGGTTTGTGTATTCACCATCCCAGCCAGTATACTGACAGCTCCAGCACCACAAGGATCCCTCATGTTGCCCATGTACCACCACCATGCCACCTTCCTCACCCCTGCCTCCACCCTTCTGTCCTGGCAACCACCAACAAATCTCTTCCATTTCTGAAACTGCGTCATTTCAAAAATGTCATCTAAATAAAGTGAGACAGTGAGTAATCTTTTGAGACTGGCTTTTTTTCTTTGTGTGGTGTGTTCTCACACTCTAAGTTGTGTTCAACTCTTTGCAACCCCATGGACTGTAGCCCGCCAGGCTCCTCTGTCTATGGGATTTCCCAGGCAAGAATTGTGTATGTAAATATCTACTTTCCTCTATTTTTACAGAATATTTCACTGAAAAAGTTAGAGAATGACTGAATTGTAGGTGACACTCTTACATAGATAGTTATCAGTTAATTATTTCTTCATGAACATTTTTCTGCTATTAATTCACATATTATAAATATGATTGCTAAAAGGTCCCCCCTCTCAATTTTTTCTTGTCTTTCTCTGTACCTCCAAGTCAGTTCCTCTAAAAGTTTATCCAGATTTTGGTTCCAATGATAACCATGGTGTCTGACCCATGGCTAGCCTTTGCATTGTTGAAGATAACTTTATAAGGACCTGGTAGTGCCAGTGGGTCTGTTGGCTCAGTTCAGAGACATTCACTCCGTCGTGCTCTTTCTCCCAACCAGGAGAGTCCTATAATCCAGATAGACTCCCCATCCGTCATACAAGCTTTTCTTTTTTTGGCTATGCCATGTGGTTTGTGGGATCTTAGTTTCTCCTTCAGGGATTGAACCCAGGCCCACAGCAGTGAAAGTGCAGAGTCTTAACCACTGGACTGCCAGGGAATTTGCAATTTAAGCGTTTCTAAAATTGAAATACTGTTTTGAGATAATTGCAGATTCACATGCAGTTTTAAGACTCAACACAGAGGGCTCCTATGTACCCACTCCTCACTTTTTCCTAATGGTAACGTTTTGCAAAGCTATAGTATGGCATCACAACCAGAGTGTTGACATTGATGCAAGCCATTCATACTTTTCACATTTCCCTGCTTTTATTTGTACTATGCAGTTTTTTCACCTGTGCTGGTTTGTGTATTCACCATCCCAGCCAGTATACTGACAGCTCCAGCACCACAAGGATCCCTCATGTTGCCCATGTACCACCACCATGCCACCTTCCTCACCCCTGCCTCCACCCTTCTGTCCTGGCAACCACCAACAAATCTCTTCCATTTCTGAAACTGCGTCATTTCAAAAATGTCATCTAAATAAAGTGAGACAGTGAGTAATCTTTTGAGACTGGCTTTTTTTCTTTGTGTGGTGTGTTCTCACACTCTAAGTTGTGTTCAACTCTTTGCAACCCCATGGACTGTAGCCCGCCAGGCTCCTCTGTCTATGGGATTTCCCAGGCAAGAATACTAACTAGGTCACCTTCTCCTCCTCCAGGGGATCTTCCCTACCCAGGGATCAAACCTGCCTCTCCTTCATCTCCTGCGTTGGCAGGCAGATTCTTTGCCACTGAGTTACCTGGTAACCACACATAATAAAGAGTCTAACTCCATTCTTTTTGACGGGGGTCAGGGGTTGCTCCAAAGTCATTGCTGATGGTGACTTCAGCCATGAAATTAAAAGATACTTGCTCCTTGGAAGAAAAGCTATGACAAATCTAGACAGCATATTAAAAAGCAGAGACGTTACTTTGCCAACAAAGGTCCATCTAGTCAAGGCTATGGTTTTTCCAGTAGTCATGTATGGATGTGAGAGTTGGACCATAAGGAAAGCCGAGAGCTGAAGAACTGTGGTATTGGAGAAGACTCTTGAGAGTCCCTTGGACTGCAAGGAGATCCAACCCATCAATCGTAAAGGAAATCAGTCCTGAATATTCATTGGAAGGACTGATGCTGAAGCTGAAACTCCAGTGCTTTGGCTCCTAATGCGAAGAACTGACTCCTTGGAAAAGACCCTGATGCTGGGAAAGATTGAAGGCAGGAGGAGAAGGGGACAATAGACGATGAGATGGTTGGATGGCATCACCGACTCTATGGACATGAATCTGAGCAAGCTCCAGGAGTTGGTAATGGACAGGGAGGCCTGGTGTGCTGCAGTCCATGAGGTTGCAAAGAGTCGGACATGACTGAATGACTGAACCGAACTCCATTTTTGGATGTTTGCTGACAGATTCCTACCTTACCCTTCCTTCTGCCCCTTACATCCTGAAACTGGGCAAGCTGATTAGAAAGCCCAAATTCTTTCCTTTGGTGCTGGTGGGAGATTCCAACCATGTGAGCCACTACTGTGTAGGGGAACCCTCACCCCAGCTCCACCCTTATAAATAATAACCACAATTAAAAAAACCCCAAGCCAGTCTTCTTTCCCTGCCTTCTCAAGTCATTTTTGGGCTGCTTGGTAAGCCCATCTAGCTGACTCTTGATAACCATATTATGTGAGTCATAAATCTTTCATACTCTCTTGATGTGTGTGTAAAGTCATCAGTATCAACGTTTGAACTGCATTTTGGATGGGAGTCCATCTTATTTCTGCAGGATGGCTACCGCAGCATAATTTCCCAGACATTCATTCAAGTGGTTTCCTGTATCAATAGTTCGTTTCTTTTAATGGCTGAGTAGTTATTCCACAGTCTGGATGTACCTCAATGTGTTTAACCATTTATCTGTTGAAGGACATTGTTTGGTTTTATGTTGTTGTTCATTTGCTAAGTTGCGTCCAACTCTTTGTGACCCCAAGGACTGCAGCACACCAGGCTCCTCTGTCCTCCAGTCTCTCCTGGAGTTTGCTCAGGTTCATGTCCATTGAGTTGGTGATGCCATCCAACCATCTCATCCTCTGCTACCTCCTTCTCCTCCTTTTGCCTTCAATCTTGCCCAGCAACAGCGTCTTTTCCATTGAGTAGTCTCTTCGCATTAGGTGGCCAAACCTATATTGGTTTTTATGGTTCTTAGCCATTATAAAGTTGCTTTAAACTTCAAGAGCACATTTCTGTGTCAACATAAATTTTAGTCCTCTAGAATAAATGCCCAGGAATACAATCGATGTTTCATATGATACTTACATGTTTATTTTATTTTTTTTAAGAAATCGCCCAACTATTTTCCAAAGTGATTGTTGCCATTTTACATTCCCACCAGCAATATACAAATGACTGCATCCTCACCAGCATTTGATGGTGTCACTATTTTTCATTTTACCCATTCTGATTGGTGTGTGGTGATATGTCTCACAACCTCTGTGATGATATTAATTTCCATAAAAGACTGAAAGAGCATCACATCTGCTCTGTCTGCCCCAAACTACACAAGTATCAAACTCAAGAAGCTTGACTATGGGTTGTTACAATGCCAGGGATAAGGCCGAGTCTCTGGAGCATCCCACCATGAAATATGGATTCTAAGCTTTATCAGACACATTTACCACCAGGAGCCACTATGCACAAGAAGTCTGCTTATACTCATTATTTAGTCATTAATTAACATTGTGATTATTCTCTGTCGTGAGATATTTCTTTTTTTTTTTTTTTTAAATTTGTTTTAATCTCACTAAATGCCATAACAAACCACTTGTGGAATCTTCATTCCTGAACAGAAATCTAGCCCTGAGCCTTTTGGGTGGAAGTACTGACTCCAAGACCCTAGACTGCCAGAGAACTAACCCTAGGGAGGATCAAATAGTGAGAACTCGCACAAAGGAAACCACTTGAATACCAAGATATTTCTAATAAGGACCATTCAGATTATCATCTTGGTGGTAGAGCAATTGATGAGAGGATTTTTTTTTTTTTCCTAATTTTTCCTCTTGCAAGCTGAGATTTTTAAACTTGGGTTTATTAGCAAATGCACTGGGCTTTATGTTTGTCATAAATATGGAAAAACAACATCCACTTAATTTCAAGGGTGCAAGAAATGAAGCCTGTTTCTGTTTTCCCAGAGACCTGTGCCATGGGCCCTCTTCCTTCTGTCCCATGGCACTGGCTGTGACAAAGGCTGTCTTTGTTACAGTTTTCACCAGGGCAGACACTGACTCTGGGGAAAGTGATGGAAGCAGTCTGCCAACATTTTGCTCGGTCAGTGACATTCCACACACTGGCCCCAGCCACTGGTTTCCAAACCTGAGGATTCCTAGTCTTAGCATATGGTCAGAGAACTTTGCTCTTCCTTTGATCATCTCACCCCACAGCAAATCTTCCCTTATGGATTTGTTCCAGAAAGCCTGGCCTCTCTGATGCTGATGCCAAATCAAATCTCAGAGTTTTTGGTCAAGTAGAAAGGATAGCTTTATTGTTTTGCCAGGCAAAGGGAGACACACTGGGCTTTTGCCTTGGAAACTATGTGTCTCCCTAGGGAGAATTTGGTGGCATTTAACAACAGTGATTCAGAGGTGGAGTCTCTGACAAGATGTTTGCATTCCCCTCAGGTGGTAGGTCTCCTAATCCTTTTGAGCTTCCCTGGGTCCTTTAATCTTGCCTCAGGTGGTTTCTTGGCTGCTCCTCCCTTGATTAGCAACTGTGGACCTCAGGCAAGATCATGGAGGCTGGAGTCCTGTCCACAAGAAATGGGGGACAGAAAGTCTTCTGCCTGGGAACCACCCAGGGCCCCGCCCAGCTTCAGGTTCAACATTCCTGGCCTTGCCAACTATTTATTGGGGTAATGCGGAAGTTGTTATAATGACTGGAGCTTTTGATGGAGGTTACCCAGATGCCTTCAAGGGCAGGTGGGCAACAGTGTGTCATGCAGGGGCTGTACAGAATTGGGAGGGCTTGGGAGTTGTTGCTCAGGCGCTCAGTGTTGTCAGACTCTGCAATCCCTTGGATTGCAGCACGCCAGGCTTCCCTTTCCTTCACCATCTCCTAGAGCTTGTTCAGACTCAAGTCCATTGAGTTGGTGATGCCATCCAACCATCTCGCTCTCTGTTGTCCCCTTCTCCTCCTGTCTTCAATCTTTCCCAGCATCAGGGTTTTTTCTAATAAGTCAACTCTTTGCTTCAGGTAGCCAGAATATTAGAGCTTCAGCTTCCAATGAATACTCAGGATTGATTTCCTTTAGGATTGACTTGCAGTCCAAGTGACTCTCAAGAGTCTTCTTCAACACCACAGTTCAAAAGTATCAATTCTTCAGTGCTCAGCTTTTATAGTCCAACTCTCATACCGACACATGACTACTGGAAAAACCGTAGCTTTGACACTATGGAGCTTTGTCAGTAAAGTAATGTCTCTGCTTTTTAGTATACTGTTTTAGGTTTGTCAGAGCTTTTCTTCCAAGGAGCAAGCATCTTTTAATTTCATGGCTGCAGTCATCATCCGCAGTGGTTTTGGAGCCCAAGAAAGTCTGTCACTGTTTCCATTGTTTCCCCATCTATTTGCCATGAAGTGATGGGACCAGATGCCATGATCTTCATTTCTTGAATGTTGAGTTTTAAGCCAACTTTTTCACTCTCCTGTTTCACATTCATCAAGAGGCTCTTTAGTTCCTCTTTGCTTTCTGCTGAAAGGGTGGTGTCATCTGCATATCTGAGGTTATTGGGTGGGGGAAATTTCTGGCCTTCCTTTGAAAATCCTGTTAGGGTTAATGTAGTTCCTTAGAAAAAGAGATGTTTATCCTGCAGGAAGCAGTTGCCAAGGGCAATAAGATTAGATTTGTTCTAAGATAGTGGCATGCTGAGATTCATGGGGTCGCAAAGAGTCGGACATGACTGAGCGACTGAACTGAACTGAAGATAGTGGAAGGCAGCCTTGCCTTCATAATTTTCAAAGCTTAGAACTGTTATATATATTAATATGAATAAAAAAACCAGGAAGGAAAAAGAGCTTTTGAGCTGTTATCTGTGATTTTCTTGCTGCTTCTGGGGCTAGAAATAGAAAATATTCCTTGTAGTTTTCTCTGGAGGTAAGAGAGCCTCACACTGATGAGACCAATAGACAGATAAGAGAGATTTGTGGAATTTAGTAGGGTTGGGAGCTTCAGGGACTAAACTTCTAGATAAAGGGTTTAGAGTAAGAGTTTTGGTCAGTGAATAGTAATCTCTAGTTATAGTGAGATAAGATACCACTTGTATAACATAGATCTCATTCATTCTAAGAATTCATAAATAAGGAAAAATAATGGTACAGATTTAAAAGACATAGACACTAAAAATAAAATTAACTGGCCATTTCCCCTGTACCAGCAATAGTGTTGATCTTCATAACAATCCTTAGAAGAAGATATAATTGTCCCCATTTTACAGATGAGGACACTAAGGGTCAGAGAGATAAAGAAACTTGTCCAAATCACCGTTTCAGCCAACCAGTAAATGACTCTATGAACCCTGGTCTCACTACTTGGATTTTTTATGAAAAGAGACAATATGGATAGATTGGATATTCAGGGCTCTGGGACTTCAGTTAGAAAGGCTTGGGAAAAAGCCTGACCCATTGTAGATCTATGTTGGTCTTACAGTTTGATGACCCATATTCTGAACCAAAGTTGGACTAGGTAAGAGATTGCTGTCTCACTTCTGGATGCCCACCAGGTAAAGAACAAACCCTAGAGCAGAGTCTAGATGGCTCTTTGTGGTCTAGTTCTTGGTTATGGTTCTAACCCATCTTGCCCATCATGTTTACCCACCCTTAGTGAGGAGTGTAGTTTCTCAGGACTTTGTGCTAGGCTGACACTGTTTCCCTTTGCTCAGTTCAGTTCAGTTGCTCAGTTGTGTCCAACTCTTTGTGACCCCACGGACTGTAGTACGCCAGGCTTCCCTGTCCATCACCAATTCCTGGAACTTGCTCAAACTCATGTCAGTCGAGTCAATGGTGCCATCCACCATCTCATCCTCTGTCATCCCCTTCTCCTGCCTTCAATATTTCCCAGCATCAGGGTCTTTTCCAAAGAGTCAGTTCTTCACATCAGGTGGCCAAAGTTCTGGAGTTTCAGCTTCAGCATCAGTCCTTCCAATGAATATTCAGGACTGATCTCCTTTAGAATGGACTGATTGGATCTCCTTGCAGTCCAAGGGACTCGCAGGAGTCTTCTCCAACTCCACAGTTCAAAAGCATCAATTCTTTGGCGCTCAGCTTTCTTTATAGTCCAACTCTCATATCCATACATGACTACTGGAAAAACCATAGCTTTGACTAGATGGGCCTAGTCAAAGCTATGATACCCTGGATACCCTGGATCTGCCTGTTTGATACATTTCTACCCATTTAAACAGAGATAGCTTGGGCCATCTCTTCTGTGAGGATATTCTGTCCTTACCCCGTCACTTCCCATCTGCCAGACAGAATTAGTCCCTCCTTTGTCTGTGTCCTCAGAGCCTAGTTGCATGCTTCTGCCAGAGCCATTAGTCCTAAGGGATCTGTTATTACTAAATACTTCTGAACATACAGTGCTCTCTTGTGCAAGTGCCACCTAGTTTAGGCTCTAACCAAATATTTCTGGACTTTAATCAAGAATGCAAAATCCAAAGGCAAAGAGCTTCTGTTATTCACATCTCCATCAGTATGGGTACTTTGCCATAGTTCATGTCAGAATTTTTTTTGTGTGTGTGTGAAATTGGTGGCATTTGATTAACATGATGAAAGTTAGAAATGGGATCTCCTCGATAAATAAAAAGATATTCAAGATAAGCCCATAAGTTCAAATAGTTTAGAAACCTTCCCCTCTTGCCTGAATAGGACAAACATATTCAACTAAAATTACAATCTGCACCCTTAGAATGATCCTCAGGAAAGCCTTTCCTTTGTCTTGGGTCCTGTCATGAATTCTGGAGGATTCTGGTTGCCCCTTGCCGGCTATACTGGTGATAGATTTCTGCCTCTGAAATACTGGCAATTGTTTTGAGAGAATCTTGCATGCAAGGTTATAGAAACCTCTTATTAATCAGTGTCTGTAAGAGCAGCAGAATTTTGCCGGTGGCTTGCTTTGATCATAACCAGGTAACAAAGTTGTAGAGGAGAGTAGCTGGCACTCTTGGTTTAACAATTCCTGGGTGGCTTACATTTTAATACCAGTAATCCTGCTCAGGTCAGTTTGCAAGATCTACTCACTAGAGTAAGTTTCTCAAGGACAGAAACTCACCTAATTTACTTAAGTATCTGTGAAATGTTTGAAAGTGAAAGGCATCTGGGAGATGGAGTTTAGATGCCAAAATAAGAGCATTTCAGGGAAAAATCAGAGAAGGCAATGGCACCCCACTCCAGTACTCTTGACTGGAAAATCCCATGGACAGAGGAGCCTGGTGGGCTGCAGTCCATGGGGTCTTTAGGAGTCGGACACGACTGAGCAACTTCACTTTCACTTTTCACTTTCATTCATTGGAGAAGGAAAGGGCAACCCACTCCAGTGTTCTTGCCTGGAGAATCCCAGGGATGGGGGAGCCTGGTGGGCTGCCTTCTATGGGGTTGAACAGAGTCGGACACGACTGAGTGACTTAGCAGCGGCAGGGAAAATGGTGGAGCACAACTGAACTGAGAACACGCAGGACCCATGATCGCCACGCTTAAAGGGCAACTCTCTCCCCAGAGCCTGGTTCTGGATTGCACACCCAGTGAGGGACCCATGATCGCCACGCTTAAAGGGCAACTCTCTCCCCAGGGCCTGGTTCTGGATTGCACACCCAGTGAGGGACCCATGATCGCCACGCTTAAAGGGCAACTCTCTCCCCAGGGCCTGGTTCTGGATTGCACACCCAGTGAGGGACCCATGATCGCCATGCTTAAAGGGCAACTCTCTCCCCAGGGCCTGGTTCTGGATTGCACACCCAGTGAGTGAGGACCCAAGCAGCTTCCACAGGACGCAACTTACAAACTGACTATTAAGATCCATAAAAATCATATTCCCTGAACCCAAAAAATGACTGGGAGATTCTTGAGGCCGGGCTTCTGGCTCAGAATCTCCTGGGGGTGCTTTTTGCAAATGCAAATTCCTCATCACTTTCCAGGCCTCCTGAATAGGCACCTGTTCCTATGGAGCCCAAGTGTCTCAAGTTTAAGCAAATTTTCCAGAGGTTTTTATCTATTTAATAATAATGAACTTAGCTGCTCATGAAAAATAAGCACTACTACATTGATGAGTCACATTGATTATAAAAACGCATTTTGCTTGGTTCAGAAACATTAAGATGTGGGTGAAATGTGATCTTGGAATAAAAGCAAAATAGTATCATGTCTTCCTAGATAATATATTTGTATTTTAACCAGGCCCTTGCCGCCTTAATGAAGATGAGGCTTCTTTTTCTGTCCTCGAGCAGACCAACAGGAGATATTTGAGGGGTGAGGAGTCTCTCCAGGGTCCTTCATATCACACTGAGCTAGTTGTATCTTTGAATTGCAGTTGTCCCTTTACCCTGCACCCCATGTCCTTAGGAGTCTCTTCATCTTGAGATTTAATATTGAGGCATAGAATGTGAGTAAACAACCAAAGCCCCCTTCTAAGAAAGTCAGTGGTCAGGCAAAACGCACAAGCAGTGTTCTGATTCTTGATGAAACCACAAGGCCTCTCCTTCCTATAGGCTGTCATACAGAGTCTTTCAACAGATGAATTCCTGACCTAAGATTCTCTTTCCTTTCCTTTAAAATTCATAAAGGCGTGACAGACAGAACAGAACAGAGCATGGAGTGCAGATGAATCTATCCACAAGTCATTCTGACATCTCCTGTTTAGTTCCTTAGGGAAATCACAAGGGGAAATATTACAAGGGAAAATATAGTATTCTTTAGAAAATATTTCTTTAAAAAGGATGGGAGGCCATGTGTAAAATAGATAGCCAATGGGAATTTGCTGTATGGTTCAGGGAACTCAAACAGGGGCTCTGTATCAACCTAGAGGGGTGGGACGGGGAGGGAGATGGGAGGGAGGTTCAAAAAGGGGGGGATATATGTATACCNAAAAAAAAAAAAAAAAGGACAGGAGGATGGCGTACTTCCCCTTCACAAGCAAAACTTTTCAAAATTTCCAGTTTTAACTCTTCCAGTCAGTCAGTAGCATGTGCTGAGGATGTCCTATGTGCGAAAGACCAACATAGACTGTGGGGAGGGTGGGATGGGACAGGGGTGCTAAAGAAATATATAGATAATATTGCCTCAGGCTTAAGAAACAGAAGTTCTAGCTTAGTGGACAAAAACATCCCACAAGCAAGATGACTATATCTCTGAGTGAAATTCTGGAAAGCATTTGTTCCTATCTCTGTGTGTTAATTTTGGAGAAGGCAATGACAACCCACTCCAATACTCTTGCCTGGAAAATCCCAGGGATGGGGGAGCCTGGTGGGCTGCCATCTGTAGGGTCACACAGAGTTGGACGCGACTGAAGCGACTTACCAGCAGCAGCAGCAGCAGCAGCTGTGTATTAATCTGCTAAATAACTGTGCCACACAGGTGGGTAGGAAATGGCAACCCACTGGAGTAATCTTGCCTGGAAAATCCCATGGACAGAGGGGCCTAGTGTGCTATAGTCTGTGGGGGTCACAAAGAGTGAGACATGACTGAGCGACTGAGCATGCGCAGCTAGGTAAAGTCAGCCATGGAGAAAATGGTTGAGATGAGGTCTATATCAGGTAGAGAGAAGGATCATGGTGGGAACACATTCCAGGTGGAGCATTACAGGTTCAGGTGAAGGTCTGAACTGAACTGAACTGACAAGGTGGGAGGAGTGAGCAGGTCAAAGGGCAGCAGGCAGCAGTGGCATGGATTATGCTCTGGGGGATCACCTTGACCTGGTGCCTTTCCATCCTTTGCCACTCACCAGCTGGGTCACATTGAAGGCATGACCTTCCTGAGCTTGTCTCCTTGGTTCTAAAAATGGGATGACTAGATCTGCCTCATAGGGTCAGTTGCTTTGAGAAGGAAAATAACATGCTATGCCCAGTAGCTAATAGACATTAAATAAACAAGCAATTAGCCTTTGAAGTAAAAAATGATTAAATGTGGAACTGGTGAAATGAGAGAAGGAGCTGAGGTCACTGGCAAAAGGAAAGGAAACCCCATGAGCCCCAAATGTTTAAACATTGTAGTGTTTTCCCAGGGGATTAAATCCATACCACTGTAGCCTTTTTTTACTTTTCAGATATTAAACTCTGAAGAAACAAACAAAAGTATGACACATTGCTGACCATGGCATAGGTGGAAATACAGAGCAGTCAAAATTATGGACAAAGACAGGTTTCAATTAATAAGCCGACTTCTATTCTGTGGCTGCAGATTCTAAGATTTAATTAGGAAGCAAAGATGAAGAAGATCCCCCAAAGCAATAGAAATGCCTACATTATTATTTAAGTGAGTGATTTCTAAGGACAAATGGCACATTTAAAAAACTCTATCATCTGACATGGGCTTTTCATGTTAGGGTCCAGTGTACTATGGACGCTATCTATGACTCTTTTTCCAGGTGGAGGAGAAAAGGTTTAGTCTTTCAGTTTTTCCACCTCTGTTTTATAGAGAGCTCTATCAGTCTGAGAAGCAGATATCACACCCAAATTAGGATGATTTGGAAAGGGCTTATTTGCAGAGATGAGTGCAATTGTACAGTAGTTTGAACATTCTTTGGCATTGCCTTTCTTTGGGATTGGAATGAAAACTGACCTTTTTCAGTCCTGTGGTCACTGCTGACTTTTCCAAATTTGCTGGCATATTGAGTGCAGCACTTTCACAGCATCATCTTTCAGGATTTGAAACAGCTCAACTGGAATTCCATCATCTCCACTAGTTTTGTTCGTAGTGATGCTTTCTAAGGCCCACTTGACTTCACATTCCAGGATGTCTAGCTCTAGGTGAGTGATCACACCATCATGATTATCTGGGTCATGAAGATCTTTTTTGTACAGTTNTTCCAGGTAACCTCCCAGGACTGGCCTCCTCCCACATCTTTCTTTCTTTTGTCTTTAACTGAAGATGCAATTTAAGCTGGAGTTCTAAGACACCTTGGAGAGTTATTCCTCTTTCACTGGGTACTCGCATATGTACATGATGTATACAAGTTATTAAACTTCTGTTTGTTTCTTCTCTTATTTGTTAATCTGTCTTTTATTACAAGGTAGGCAGAGAAGGGGATGACAGCGGATGAGATGGCTAGATGGCATCACCAACTCAATGGGCATGAGTTTGAGTAAACTCCAGGAGTTGGTGATGGACAGGGAGGCCTGGTGTGCTGAATGCAGTCTATGGGGTCACAAAGAGTTGGACACAGCTGAGTGACTGAACTGAACTGAACAAGGGTCTCAGGCAAGAACTTAGAAGGATAGAAGAAGGTAAAACTTTGATATGTGAGCTTTGTGGTGGGTTGGAGGGCATAATTCAATCCATAACAGTTGGCCATAGGGTTTACAGCAACTTTAAATGACTTCTATGAACATATAGGCAATTGGAATAGCTTACTGAACATCCAGAACCTCTCATTTTGATTTTATTACGTATCACATTATTCTTCCAGACATCTTTTTCTGGCATTGGATGTCCATCTCTAACCCCTCTGACAACAGAGCCCTTGAGTCATGGAGATTCTGACCTGGGCTGTTGACTTCCAGATATCTTATCCAGTGAACTTCAATCCAATCTGCAGCCTCATTCAGCCCTATAGTTTTCGATTCTTAAACAGCAGCATGCATAAACAAGTTCTCTTTTACTGGATTTAATTTGAGTTGGGTTTCTGTCATTTGTGTCCCCAACTTCTGACTAGTCCTGATTAGCGATAGAGAGCATTTATTTGTGAGAATTTTGTTCTAGTTACCTAGGAAGTAAGATCGCTCAGTCGTGCCCGACTCTTTGCGACCCCATGGACCCACACTCCTCCGTCCATGGGATTTTCAAGGCAAGAGTACTGGAGTGGGTTGCTGTTTCCTTCTCCAGGGAATCTTCCCGACCCAGGGATCGAACCCAGGTTTCCCGCACTGTAGACAAACTCTTTACCGTCTGAGCTATCAGGGAAGTCCAGGAGCAGGAAAAAAAAAAAATAGAAAATGTCACTCAATTGAGATTTGAGGTGAGTTTAATAAAACAGCAACCAGACTATCTCTATCACTAGCAGATGGGTCTACCCCTTGAAGAGACTGATAGAGCCAGGGATGAGCACAAGGGCCCCTGTTTAGTAACCACTGCAGTCAGTCATGATGTATCTCAACATGGACCTTTACAAAAATATCAAGTACAGCATCACTGTTCATATTTGGCATTCACAGGATCACTTAGGTATCAGGCAAGGATTAATCCCTGATCCCCCAGGCTGGCTGGCTTCCCCACTCTCCTTGTTCTTGATGAGACGGGTGGGTTGCAGCCAGAGGCTCTGGAGAAAACTGTGTCTTTGTCAACCCTCTAATAAAATGCCTTGAATTTGTTGCCTCGGAAGCTGCAGACAGCTACTCCGCTAAATTATTCACACTGACTTTTACTGGATACCTTCCTCCCATTTCAATTACTTGGGATTTTTAATAGAAAATTGGCTGTGGGAATTTGACCACTCCAACTGCCTGGTAATAATCTGATCTGAATAGTAAACTCAGCATGGATTGATCTGGGGACAAACCAGAGCATTCTCTAAAGAATTTATGAAGATCTGCCCTCCACTACAGAGAAAGCTAGGAATCTGTTTATACAAAATGAGGAAATTTATTGGTGAGAATCTTGTGCTATTTACATAGTAACAGGAAAAATTAGAAGTGTCACCCTTCATCAAGATTGGAGGTCAGTTTTCTAAACTAGCAGTAAGCCTTTTCATAAATGCTTTACCATCGTCTAGTGGGACTATGAAACTGTTCTTGAACATCTGTATTATAATATAAAGAAAGTTTGATGTCCACACACCAGCCATAGACATAATGGTTGAAAGCTTGGCTGGGTGCTTATTCTGTGCCAGATACTGTGCTCTGTTTAAGTTCAGCAGCTCTTTTAATCCTGACAATAATACCATGAGATAATGGCTGTTATCCCCATTTTGCAATTTAGAAAACTGAGCCTCTAGGAGATTATGTGATGAGGTGAATTTACATATTAATAGCTTCTAAGTGGTGGTTTGATTTCAGAGCCTGGTTCTTCTTAATAAGCTGAAATACTTTACAGTTAGGCCATGTTTGTAGCAGACAAAAATAAGTATTAAATTCTATAATTAATTTGCTTTTTTACTGTGTGTGTGTGTGTAAGTCCCTTTAGTCATGTCTGACTCTTTGCGACCCCATGGACTGTAGACTGCCAGGCTTCTCTGTTCATGGGAATCTCCAAGCAAGGATACTGGAATATGTTGCCGTGCTCTCCTCCAGAGGATCTTCCCAACCCGGGAATCAAAGCTGTGTCTCTTACATCTCCTGCATTGTCATAGTCAATAGTAATTCACCATAGTCAGTAGTAATTGTTCCTTGACTTTTCTTTCATTAAGATCAATACAAGAGATACAAAAAAAAAAAGATTTTAGGTCATCCCAAACACGTGTTATATTTCACACGTGGGCTCAGTATTACTTAATTCATATCTGCAGTGCTCACCTCCTGTTGTGAGAACTTGAGATGTCTCAACTTGAGGGCCTCAGCTGTGTATCACAAGTTTGCAGATAAGTCTAGATGGTCAGTGGGGTGGCAAGACTCATCTTTTAGGGCAGAGAGAGTTCTCTACACAAACTTGGCCCAAGGATGAGAAACCAGTATCAGGAGAAAACTCAATTACAAGTTTTGAGATCTGCTCATTTTCCAGATGCCCCAGAATATGTGCCAGAGTCCTTGGGAGATGAAGTAATAAAGTGTAAAGAACCAGGGACCTTTTTACTTATCTCTGTAGGAGCTTGAAAGCAAAAGGCACTGCTGTACTTCAGTGATGGGACTGTTGGGGCCTATGACACAGAGGCTGGCGTGTCTCTGGAATGGGGCAGGTGGGATCTGTTCTAGATCTGACACTGAGCAGTCTCCCTAGTAGAAGAGAAGGAACCAGCAGGTTACACACTGCAGCTACAAAAACTTGCAGGATTAACCAACAAGGACCCTACTGTAGAACACAGGGAACTATACTCAACATTTTGTAGTAACTTATAAGGGAAAATAATCTGAAAAGGAATCCCTCTCTCTACCTATCTGTCTGAATCACTGTGCTGTCCACCTGAAACTAACTTATTTTAAATCAACCGTACTCCAATAAAGGCTTCTCTGATGGTGCAGTGGTAAAAAATCTGCCTGCCAGTGCAGGAGACTCGGATTCAATCCCTGGGTCGGGAAGATACCCTGAAGGAGGAAATGGCAACCCATTCCATTATTTTTGCCTGGAGAGTCCCATGGGACAGAGGAGGCTGGCAGGCTACAGTTCATGGGGTTGAAAAAGAGTTGTATACAACTGATCNTGGCGTGCTGTGATTCATGGGGTCACAAAGAGTCGGACACGACTGAGCGACTGAACTGAACTGAACCATTTGCAGAAGTGTGGTCACAAAGAAGCAGAAGAGATAGTACAGTGGCCCGGGGTGGCTACCAGCAGCTCTGTTTCCATCTCTAGGCTTGTGACTCTGGGGGAGGAAAAGAGTCGTGGAGTAGTGAACTGCCTTGAGAGAAGATGTAATCTTCAGCTGAGGGACAGTCTGCCAGAGGTGAGCTTGCAGGAGAAGAGGCAGCGGAATCAATACTGAAGGGGAGTAGAGTATGGCTCTTTGGCACAAGGCTTATTTTGAGCTGACTGTCGTGAGAAACAGCAGACACAGAAGTGGGAGTTATCCTTTTGTAAGGGATATTTGCATTGATGAAGGAGCTTCCCACTGTAAGGGTGTCTCCCTGTCTCTCTGTAATAGGAAGAGATGGATGATTCTGAATCATAATGGCGAAAGTACCTGCTTAAATGTGTATAACAAACTATACTCTGCTGACCTTCTTTTTCCAGGTAACCTCCCAGGACTGGCCTCCTCCCACATCTTTCTTTCTTTTGTCTTTAACTGAAGATGCAATTTAAGCTGGAGTTCTAAGACACCTTGGAGAGTTATTCCTCTTTCACTGGGTACTCGCATATGTACATGATGTATACAAGTTATTAAACTTCTGTTTGTTTCTTCTCTTATTTGTTAATCTGTCTTTTATTACAAGGTAGGCAGAGAAGGGGATGACAGCGGATGAGATGGCTATAAGATGCAATTTAAGCTGGAGTTCTAAGACACCTTGGAGAGTTATTCCTCTTTCACTGGGTACTCGCATATGTACATGATGTATACAAGTTATTAAACTTCTGTTTGTTTCTTCTCTTACTTGTTAATCTGTCTTTTATTACAAGGTAGGCAGAGAAGGGGATGACAGCGGATGAGATGGCTAGATGGCATCACCAACTCAATGGGCATGAGTTTGAGTAAACTCCAGGAGTTGGTGATGGACAGGGAGGCCTGGTGTGCTGAATGCAGTCTATGGGGTCACAAAGAGTTGGACACAGCTGAGTGACTGAACTGAACTGAACAAGGGTCTCAGGCAAGAACTTAGAAGGATAGAAGAAGGTAAAACTTTGATATGTGAACTTTGTGGTGGGTTGGAGGGCATAATTCAATCCATAACAGTTGGCCATAGGGTTTACAGCAACTTTAAATGACTTCTATGAACATATAGGCAATTGGAATAGCTTACTGAACATCCAGAACCTCTCATTTTGATTTTATTACGTATCACATTATTCTTCCAGACATCTTTTTCTGGCATTGGATGTCCATCTCTAACCCCTCTGACAACAGAGCCCTTGAGTCATGGAGATTCTGACCTGGGCTGTTGACTTCCAGATATCTTATCCAGTGAACTTCAATCCAATCTGCAGCCTCATTCAGCCCTATAGTTTTCGATTCTTAAACAGCAGCATGCATAAACAAGTTCTCTTTTACTGGATTTAATTTGAGTTGGGTTTCTGTCATTTGTGTCCCCAACTTCTGACTAGTCCTGATTAGCGATAGGGAGCATTTATTTGTGAGAATTTTGTTCTAGTTACCTAGGAAGTAAGATCGCTCAGTCGTGCCCGACTCTTTGCGACCCCATGGACCCACACTCCTCCATCCATGGGATTTTCAAGGCAAGAGTACTGGAGTGGGTTGCTGTTTCCTTCTCCAGGGAATCTTCCCAACCCAGGGATCGAACCCAGGTTTCCCGCACTGTAGACAAACTCTTTACCGTCTGAGCTATCAGGGAAGTCCAGGAGCAGGAAAAAAAAAAAATAGAAAATGTCACTCAATTGAGATTTGAGGTGAGTTTAATAAAACAGCAACCAGACTATCTCTATCACTAGCAGATGGGTCTACCCCTTGAAGAGACTGATAGAGCCAGGGATGAGCACAAGGGCCCCTGTTTAGTAACCACTGCAGTCAGTCATGATGTATCTCAACATGGACCTTTACAAAAATATCAAGTACAGCATCACTGTTCATATTTGGCATTCACAGGATCACTTAGGTATCAGGCAAGGATTAATCCCTGATCCCCCAGGCTGGCTGGCTTCCCCACTCTCCTTGTTCTTGATGAGACGGGTGGGTTGCAGCCAGAGGCTCTGGAGAAAACTGTGTCTTTGTCAACCCTCTAATAAAATGCCTTGAATTTGTTGCCTCGGAAGCTGCAGACAGCTACTCCGCTAAATTATTCACACTGACTTTTACTGGATACCTTCCTCCCATTTCAATTACTTGGGATTTTTAATAGAAAATTGGCTGTGGGAATTTGACCACTCCAACTGCCTGGTAATAATCTGATCTGAATAGTAAACTCAGCATGGATTGATCTGGGGACAAACCAGAGCATTCTCTAAAGAATTTATGAAGATCTGCCCTCCACTACAGAGAAAGCTAGGAATCTGTTTATACAAAATGAGGAAATTTATTGGTGAGAATCTTGTGCTATTTACATAGTAACAGGAAAAATTAGAAGTGTCACCCTTCATCAAGATTGGAGGTCAGTTTTCTAAACTAGCAGTAAGCCTTTTCATAAATGCTTTACCATCGTCTAGTGGGACTATGAAACTGCTCTTGAACATCTGTATTATAATATAAAGAAAGTTTGATGTCCACACACCAGCCATAGACATAATGGTTGAAAGCTTGGCTGGGTGCTTATTCTGTGCCAGATACTGTGCTCTGTTTAAGTTCAGCAGCTCTTTTAATCCTGACAATAATACCATGAGATAATGGCTGTTATCCCCATTTTGCAATTTAGAAAACTGA